>JBAOKB010000093.1:600000-839167 GCA_037044905.1 Hortaea werneckii | reverse complement strand
ATTGCTAAGGTTAAACGTAACTTGGTTTGTTCCCTGAACAGCACCTCCCTAACCCTAACCCTAACCCTAACCCTAACCCTAACCCTAACCCTAACCCTAACCCTAACCCTAACCCTAACCCTAACCCTAACCCTAACCCTAACCCTAACCCTAACCCTAACCCTAACCCTAACCCTAACCCTAACCCTATGCCTCCGGCGGCCCTGGCGTCGGCGCCCTGAACGGCTTCCCCTTTCCTTTTCTCTCTCTTTTTCCTCCCGACAATTGGAACCCTCTTGCCTCCGGCGGCCCTGGCGTCGGCGCCCTGAACGGCTTGCTCTCTCTTTTACATTTCACTAACATTTCGCCCTGTACTAGCTAACCCTAACCCTCAGCCTCCTTCCTCCCTCCTGCCCTCTTCTATCTCAGCTTATATGATACACCATTCTCACCAACTCGTTCGTTTCCATCATGTTCGTCGCCCGCTTCCGGATCACCCACCTCCATAGTCGGCCCCATTCGTCCTCTTCCAACCCTCCCCCCTCCCAAAATCCCAAACTCCTCTCCATCTCCCCCTCTACCCACCCCCACTCCCACTCCTTTCCCTCCCTCTCTTCCCTCCCCCACATCCTTTGGCTGATTACCGCCCCTCCTATGTCCTCCATCACTCCCTTGTATTGGCATCCTGCCCCCGCAACTCCGCTTCGCTGATATCCTGCCGTTTTACTCCCGCACGCCGCCGTCTTCTCTTCCCATCTTTGACATATGCTCTGCGGCACCCAGCAGAAATTGCACCCGCTGAATCGAGCCATCTGTAGCCGCTTCATCCTCTTCTTCACTTCCGCCATCCTCTCCCCTGCCTCCTTCCCGTGCCCTCTGCACTCTTCCCACCCTCGAGCCCTTTTCGCCCGTTGTATCTGCCCTTGCGCCCAGCACACCGAACACCCTACCTTCGTCCAATCCTCTAGCCTCTTCACCATCTCGTCTCTGTCTATCTCTCTGCTAGCCCTCTCCGCTAACCTCGACCTCTTCTGCGCTTGCACTCTTTCTCCCTCTCTACTCATTCCTGTCCTCGCCTCGTTTATGCTTCGCTCCCTCTCCTCTCTCTCTCCTATACTTCTTGCCCTCTTTAGCCCTCTTCCTTCCTCTGCTGCCTCTTCACACTCATCCCCAGCTTCGGCCAACCCTGACCCTGATTCTCCCTCGTCGTCAACGTTGTCCGTACCTAACTCTGAGCCTCTCGGTGTTCCATCCTCGCTACCTTGTTCCATCGGCTCTGACCCTGACCCGTCTGCTTCCTCTTGCTCCCTCCTTCTATGCTGCTGTGATGGAACGAACCCCCCTGTCCTCACTACAACCCTCGCCCTCCTTCCCGTTCTTGTTAACCCTCTACATACATCACACACTTTCTCTCCGTTCTCGCATCCGATCCTGTCCGCCCTCCCATCCATCTCCCTGTCTAACACAACCCTCCTACACTTCTCCCCTTCCAGATATTCGTGCATCCCCCTTTCCATCACGAATCCCTTCTCCAAGATTTTCCGACCCCCTACTGTGTTGTAGCCTCTCATTAAGATCGCCTCGCTTGCCTCTCCATCTCTTCCTGCCCTTCCACTTTCCTGTGCGTAATCCCTCACCAATTCCTTCACTCCCACGTGTACCACCACCCTGATGTGTGGTGCATCCACCCCCATTCCCATCGCTGTCGTCGCCGCGAACACTCTGTGCGTCCCCTTGACCAGCTGTTCCAGAATCTTCCTTTTCATTTCTTCGTCTCCGACCCTCCTGTAGTACACTGGACACCTCAGCACTTCTCCAATCTTCTTGCACTGCTCTACCCTCCGGCAGTACACTATGATCTGTCCCTCCTCGTGTTCTTCCAGTTTCTTTCTTACCAACTCCGCTACCCTCTCCTCTTCTTCTCGCCGGTCGTACTCGACCACCTGGTAAGCGATGTTCCTCCTCGTCGTCGAGTCTCTTATCATCCGTACCGTCCTCTTCTCCAAGCCCATCGCTTCGAGCCAGCTCGACTCTTCCTTCGGTGGCAACGTTGCCGTGAGATACACCATCTGGCATCCCTTCCTGGCGAACTCCGCTAGCTCGAGCACTTTCGGCCTCCATGTCTCTGTCGAGTCCAGAACGATGTGGCTCTCGTCGACTACTATCCTGTCTAGCTCTCCGGTAGCTAGCTTGTCGTTGATGAACCTGTTGAACGCCTTCGTTACTGCGCTCTCGGGTGTTACTAGCACGATCCTCGCGTGCCTGGCGCTCTGGTCGGGCCATCTCCCGGCGTTGAGTCCGATCTCCTTGCATCTCCTCTCTAGATCGCTCCTTAGCGATATCAACGGCACCACTACCACCGTCACCCCTCCGACTGAGCAGAATGCCGGTAGCATGAACATCAGACTCTTGCCTCCTCCGGTCCTCATGACCATTACTACCTTCGGCTCGCCCGATACGATTGCCTTTAGCCCTTCCAGTTGTGAGCCTCTAAATGAAGCGTTCGGCCCCAGCATTTCCCTCAGACTCACGTTCAAGTCTGCCCTCCTCAACTTCGCCCACCTCTCTTCTTCTACCATCTTCCTGTATTTCTCCAGATCGATCGTCGGCTTTCCATTACCTGTCGCAGTGGACGGCCACCTGATGAAGTGGTGCCATGACACGCTCACCTTTCTGAACGATGCCTGCTCGGACTGCGTGCTGAACGGGTTCTCTGTCGTCAAGATCCCGTAGATCAACTCTTCCATCCTTTTACTGTGTCCGGATTGCATCTGCCTATCTTCTGTTGTTACTCCTTCGTACAACCGATCGAGCTGTTTTGTCACTTCTTCCTCTGGGCAGTGTACCCTTTGGATGGCTGGGTATAGCTGCCTCCATGTCGACGGCGTTACAAAGAATCCGGCCTGGCATTTTGATAGCTCCCTCTTCATCACCCTCTTCAGCCTCTCTGTGTTCCAGAAGCCGTCTATGCTGAGTGCCTGCAGCTTGCCCTCTTTCGCTTTTCCTCCATTCCTCGGCCTGCTTCGCGCCTCCCTCCCACTGACCATCCGATCTCCTGCCGTTCCTTCGTCATCACCTCCATCCGCCTCGCTTTCACTGCTCGGGCTTGTGCTCGATTCGCTCTCGCTTCCTGAACTGCCCTCTTCCCCGTCGCTTTCCCTTCCTCCTTCTTCGCTCCCACTCTCCTCCTCCTCCCTGACTCCGTCGACCTCGCCTTCCCATTTCTTTTCCGGCTCCGGCTCCCACAGATATTTGCTGAAGTCGAACTCGCCCCTGACTTCCCACCTGAGCATGTGCACGAACGGTTCCACTAGCCACAAATGGTACACCAACAGCTTTCCCACCTCTTGCGGCAGATACCTGTGGATTATCTTCGCTTCGCCGCTCTTGCTGTAGCCTTTGTGGTAGCCCGTCACCAGCTCGACCATGCCATTGTCAACAAAAACACCCCTCTGCGCTCGCGCACTCTCTCCGTTCTCGGTCCTGATGCTGACAACTTCCGTCCCTCTGGCTGGAGCTCCCCCTGCCATGTGACACAACACTATCAGCTCCTCCTTGAACAGAGTCACCTCCCGGAAGTACTGCTCCACCTTGGTCGTGTTCCACTTTAGCTCACTCCTGTCCCTCACTTCACTCATGTCGATATTTTGTAGAAAGTACTTGGTTATTCGGTCCTCTCTCATGGCCCGGCTCCACAACCACTTCCTGCTCTCCACGTCTTTCCCGTCCGGCCTCCTGACTCTGCCCAAGACTTCATCGTTTCTCTCATCGTCCAAGAAGCTCCAACCCTCGGTGAGATCGCTTGGGTTGTCGAACAGTCTGTCCAGATGCAAGATCGGCAGTTCCTCCTCTTGCTGTAAGAACATCAACCGCTTCGTGAGCCTCCCCAGACACCTTTCCCACAGCGAGTGTAGTGCATCTCTGAGATCTCCCATGCTGAAGCTGATCTTGTCGATGGCGACCTGTTGGCATCTGTTCATCCAAGTGACCCGTGCCCCGGCTTTCTCCGTGAACCTGATCCTCATTCCAAAAGTCTTCATGTGCAAGACCCTGTCCATCGGGCTCGCTGGTCCCCCGTATTCCTGAAGACACAACAGCCTGGGCACCATATCGTGCACCCCTTCTACAATGCTGACCGCTTCTTTTCTCGCCTCACTCTCACCTATCCCGGCTCCGATCAGCCGGTCGATGTCGTCTTGCCTCTGCTTGTAAGCCATGAACACCACCAGAGCCTTACAGACCGTGACGATGGCCGCCAGCTTCGGCGTGAAGTTGAACACGCTTACCCATCCTGCGTCTTCGGTGTCCAAGCCGAGAACTGCCAATGCGGACAGAAAGCCGCTTTGGAACTCGTCGTCTAGCAGCTCCTGGTCGAGCATGCTGGCCCAGAAAAGAACGATGGACCATTGTAACTCGTCTTCGCAGACCTTTCTGGCTCCCTTGTCTAGAGCGGCGGTCTCTCGTCTGGCGAGACTTTGCATTGCTCCCAGCCTCCTCGCTTGCCCATCCGTCAACGTGTAGTCTGGCTTGTTCTCCCATGTCTGACTCCTCCAAAGATATCTCAGCATTGATACCCAGACCCTGGAGTATTTCTTCTTCGTACTGGCCTCGTGTTTGCTGTAGAATGGAGTCTCGTTGTTCGCGGCCCCGGTTTCCTTCCTGTTCACGTAGTGAAGAGCGGACCTTGGGATCGTCCGCGGACTGCTGACGTCCATGGCCTTCTTGATCACCCTGCCGGTCGCTCTGCAAGCTCTCTCGATCGCCTCCTCTTCTTCATCCACGCTCTCTATCCCCCGCTCGTCCGCCTCAAGCTTTGGCGCCGCACTTAGACTAGCCCGTAGCTCTTCTTTCTCAAACCCAGCCAGATGGTGAGCCCAGCTGGTGTGTTCCAGCCATGGATCCATTTCAGACCTGACATTGCTGACGTTCACCTTCCTGTGATGGTGCGCCTCCCGCAGCTTCCTCTTGAGTCCATCGGCTACCTCATCTGTCAACTTCTGCGCCCTGTCCTCGGGCTCGCAGCCATGACCGCCTCCTAGCATCCGTGGCGCTGGCGGTAGCACTTTAAAGAGCTTAGTCCACTGCGCATACTTGAAGAATCTCTGACAGCAGTGACCTTCCGTGAACGGCTGGTTTGCGGCGGGTCGACTCCTCAAACTCCCTCGACCTCCTCTGCTTTTGGCGCTGTTCCAGCCGTGTTCCTTTCTACAGTGCGCCTCGATCCCCTTTTTACTCTCCCTCAGCAACCCGCACGCTTTGCACTGTGAGCATTGCTCGATGACCGGGCCGAGCTCCTGGATCGCTTCCTGTTCGGCGGCGGGGTACACGACGTCTTCTGACCTATAAGCGACGTGGTCGAGTTTTTCCACTTGTTCGATTATTCCTTTCCTAGTGCTCACTGTTAGCGTCTGGTGACTTTGGCTGAGATGCGCCTTGATTTGGTCTGGAACCACTGCAAACTTGCAATCTCTACAAACGATGATTTGAAAATTCTGGAAGTGTACGAACAGACTCTCAAAAGCGTCCATGGTGTATTAGCTGTCGAGCAACGTGTCTGTCCTGATGTTTCGGTCGGCGGCCTCGCCTGGGCTCAGCTGCACCGACCCCTGTCACAGAATTTTCGCGATCCCTGTCGCGATGGCGCGGTCACACATGATGGGGTTGAACGTTAGCTACATGCTACAAGAGTCGGTGGTCTTGCTGGGTGCTTTTCTGCACCTTTGTTGGTGTATTTCTATCTACCCTACCTCTTCGCGAGCGTCCAGCCTGCGCTTCCGGCGGTCCCTCAATTCCAGCCGAACCGCCGTTACGCCCGCCGACCCTAACCCTAAGCCTTTGCGAGCGGAACTTCACACAGAATGTCGGGATTTTCGAACCGCGATAACAATTCACCACGCGGGTCTCCCGCTCCGATGTTGAAAACTCACGAGTAAAGTGCCTACGGATTGGAAACTCACCGAGTTTGAAACGATTCCGACCGGTACTTTTCATTCCTTCTGCCCCCGGTTTTTCATGGAATCTGCCCCCTCCGGCGAATTCGGTGGCCCGTGCCCCCCACGCATTATCATGGAATCCGCCCCGGATTCTTTGAAGGATTGAGGGTAGGTCTTATACTAGTTTATAAGTTATACTATAAGCTATAATAATTCTATAGTTAGAAATTCTTTCCCTTCTATAGGAGTAACCCTTTAAAAGTTACGAGTATTAGTCTATAGTTAGTACACTACTATAGTTTAGGTAGATAATATTAAGATTATTATACTAGGGTCTACTAGTATAGTTAACTAGAATTCTTCTTTACCTTTATAGATATCTACTATAACCTATATATTAATAAAAAGTCTTTTCTACTCTTCTATTAGCCCCCCTTTAGTCCTTAGCTAGGGTACTATTATAGCTAGGACTTTAGGTTTTTTAGGTACTATTAGGAGTAGTATCTAGACTAGCTATAAGTAAAGTAGTTTTTTTAAGATATATTGTTAGGTCTAGTAATAGGAGTAGGGTTCCTTTTTAGTAGTATGTTATTAGACTGCGATTCTAATATAGTACCTAGTAGATTTAGGTAGCTACCCCTCTTAGAGTAAGAAGTATTCCTATAATATAAGGGGTTATTCTTCCCTTCTCTCCCTTTGTAGTTAGGTTAATAATAACTATACTTTGCCTTAGAAGTTCCTTCTAATTAGGCTAAAAGCGAGGCAAGGTTAGTTTAATAAAGGGGGATAGTCTATTACTCTAGGAGGTAGTTATAAAGGCTCTTAATAATACTAGTAATAATTAGATAGTATTTCTACTCTTTAGTTATCTTATCTATACTAATTTCCGCCTCGCTATTTATAAGGAAGGTAATATAGTTTTTAACTCTCTAGTCTTCTACTATCTTATTATTAAATAGTTAGACTATATATATAATACTATAGTTATAAGGATCTTGTTCCTAGTCTACTATTTAAGCCCTAAGGACTACCTAGGTTATTTAGTACTCGTTAAGTTATTTCTTCTTTATAGACTAGTTTTCTAATATAGCCCCTATAAAGTATAAGATAGTATATATATATTTATTAATCTAGTAATAGTAGATATATAGTTATATATAGAATACTATTTTATAGCTTTAGATAAATGCTTACGCTCTACTAATAGAACTACCTCTATACTCCTTAGGATACTATAGGAAGAAGTTCCTTTCCTACCTACTTTTAGTATTATAGATACTCTTACTAATAGGAGGAGCCTTAGTTAGAATATAGTTATAAGCATTAATTAGCCCTATAATAGAAGTAGCCTCCTAATACTCTTCTTTATTATTTTTATTATAGCAACTATTCTAGAATTAGGGTAATAGTAGAATATTGTTAGCCTACCTCTTTTATTCTTATTCTTAAAAGGTAGCTTCGACTTATTCTTTTACTATTTAGCGGATTTAGTCCTTTAATATAGCGACTATATTCTCTTATATATTATCTACTATTAGAGCCTATATAGTTTAGTAGGAGCCTAGTATAGCGCCTTACTATCTACTAGTTAATAGAGTTTAGTAGTTTACTTAGGTTCTACTCCTTATAGTAAGGTTTTTCTTAGGTATTAGACTACTACTACATTATTCTATTATTATAATACTTAACTACTAGCCTATCTAACCTTAATAGTATAGATAGAAAAGAAGTATAACGCTAGCCTATAGATAGGATAACTAGTTAGAGCGTTGTTAGAATACTAGTAGAATAAATAGTATAGTAATATAGTAATAATATAGTAACTACCTACTCGAATAGTAATTTTTCTATATTCCTTAGGTCTCTATATATACTCTCCCTAAAATACTACTACTAAGGCCTAGTCGAGCCTATAAACTTAGCTCTCTCTTGCCTTAGGTACTACTAACTTTCTACTAGTTCTTTACTATAGCTCTAACAATTTAGGGGTAGCCTTATATTAATATAATAGCTCTTAGGTATTAGGGTTATATATTAGTAAGATCTTAATCTATAAAGAATAGGTAGATTTTAAGTACTTTATAAGTAGTATAGTAATAATTACTAAAGTTCTAGGTAAGCTCTATTATAAATAAATGTTTTTTAAATTAATTAGCTATAACCTATATAAGGAAGCATAGCTTTATAGTCCTTAATAGACTTTAGATTTTTAATATTATAGCTAGGAGCTCTTTTATAATTTGTTTAAAAAGGACTTTATTAAATTAAAGTCTTAGAGTAGAGATACTATAGTTTAGTTCTATTAACCTACTCTATTATATAGTTTTAAAAAAGGACATCTTAACCTAGTTACAATTGCCCTAATAATCTAGTTAGAATCTTAATTTCGGATAACATACTAACTAAGAGAGAAGCGAACGTTCTAGTTTTTCGTAAGGCTAAGAAATAAGGATTTACTAGTAGAACCTAGATATAGAGTGTCGGGCTTTATTATAATACCTAACGTACGCTTCCTCTTAGGATCTACCTTCCTTGCCTTTATAAGTACAATTTAATTAGTATAGTTATTCTTTACTAATACTACCGCTAGGATAATACTATAGTCTTGCGCTATGTAGTATCCTACTAGTTCTGTAACTAGTTCGATGTCTTCCCTACTTTAGTACTTGTTCTTAGATAGAATGAGTTAGTCTAGGGAGATCTAAAATTGTAAGCTAAGGCATGTACAGCCCTCGGACTTCTAATCTAAGAATGCTCGAGGAGAAGGCACTGCCCGTTGTTCCAACTCCCATACACATGGCAGCCTTCTCGAGGATTTCTGGCAGCTAGTCCATTGACTCCAGATCATGGTAAAACGAGCTAAATTTTCGAAGCTTGACGTAATTCGAGCTTCCAGGCTAACCTAGCTTCCAGGTTCTCGACCTCAAGCATCGAACGGGTAGACTACCATGACTATAGCACCTTGCGTAGCATTACAAATCTCGCAATTTCTCTTTTTATCCCGACGCTTACAACCTCTTCTTAACACATCTGTCTTCTCGGTCGCTTTGACTCATCATGCACGGCTTGCGCCTGACTCGTGGTACTGAGGACATGTTAGAGCAATGCAGGTACTACGTCCTGGACGACAGCGCAATATTTGTCTTTTCTTGCAGTGGCGAAGAGAAGCAGGTTCGAAGCAAGTGTACCGATGCCGAAGAGTCTTACGCACGACGAGTGCTCGGTTGGCCGAAAGGGAGACTTGCTAAACCATCAATCTTCCGAGAGTCAACCACGAGGCCAGGTAATGTCCAGGCTTGTGTTACACAATTTGTCCACCACATCGGTCAGCTACTCGAGCGTAAGGCTCACGAGGACTCCAATCAACTCGAGGTCTATCCTTTCGCCTTTGTCGTTTTCGACCATAACGATTCCTCTAGTCAAGTGACCGTAATGGTCGCATTGAAGGGCGAGGACGACCAATGGAGCTTTGAATCTTGCAGAATTCCTCTCGAAGTCCAACTAGGACAGGATTTGGACAGCCTGAGGATGGGCGATATATCTACGCAAGATCTTGTCTCTTCGTATGGAATCTCTGCGCCGCCTGCTACGGCACAGCAACCCCGATCATCTTCGTCTCAAACCTCATCTCAAGATCACTGGAGCTTCGCAATCTTTAGTACGGGACTTCCAAACGCCCTCTCGCTGCCTGCGTGGATTGATGCCAGGACTGATTCCGTGCATCCAACCAAGGCCTCAGTAGATCTCATTGGCAATCCCAAAGACAGCCGCTATCAGATGAAGTGGGAATATGTGAAAGCACTTTTCCCTATCGCATGTCGGGATACTAAGAAAGCAGATGGTATAAAGATGCACCGGCGCATCTTCATCTGCTGCGACAATGACGACCCGCACAACAAGGGCCTACTACTCATCAACGTAGACTGGGACGAGAATGTCGATCGATCGGATGAAGAGCTTGAATCTGTTGGTGAGCAGTTGGAACACACCGAGACTCGGGTGCAGTTGAGCGAATGTCTTCAAAAGGCAAGAGACATGGCATCAGCATAGCAGCGCTCCAAAATACACCTGGGTCGGTTCCTACCTGGTTTACGCATCAATGTCGACGAGACCTCCTTCTGAAAATTATGTAGACGGTAAAAGCTTAGGTCGAGACACTGCTCTAGATAATAAGGGTACTCGTGCAACATTGATGAATAGGGCGTTTCTCACTTCCACTCATACTTCCAAGGTTGCTGGATGCTGGAACAAATAAAAATGTTTGTCAGCATGATCTCTCACAATTTACGAGTCTACTATTGCCCCTCTAGCACGGTCTCCAAATGATGTCCTGCTGCTAATAGGCGTCACTTAGTGGGCTACGCTACAGCTGCGTGGGATTGTTGAGATGAGCCGAGCCCAGCTCTGCCAGCTAAACCGCTCTATCGAAAGAATATAGCAGAGTTATTGGGCTAATAGTAGTATTTGTGGTCTTCCTTTCTGGCTAATTTTGCAAGGCATGGAAACAACGAGGATTGGCTACTACGCGCCTCTTATGCTGTCCGCTTTATTGTGCATGCCTCTTGCTACCGGACTAATGACAACCTAAGGCGTTAATACAGCACTCACACACATCATCTGTCATTCCGGATTTATAGGCTTTGGCGCAGGCATTGGGTTTCAAGGACCACAGGCAGCGGTGCAAACCACGCTAAGCAACGCAGATGTCAACTTGGGCGTCGGTGTCATTCTTTTTGGACAAAGCCTAGGCCCTGCTGTCTTCGTCGCGATAGCCCAAGTCATCTTTTCGAACGACTTGTCTTCGAATCTTGCTGCTATCCTCCCTTGGCTCACCCCAGCGTTCATAGAGAAGCATGGTCTAGGCAACATACGAGAGCTGGTTCCTTCGCAGCGACAAGATGAGGTGCTACAGGCCGTCGCCACTGGATTGACTCACACTTGGTATCTACCGGTCGCATTGGCTTGCACTATAATGGTGGGAAGTGTCCTTGTGGAGTGGCGATCGTTAAAGCGAAACCAGTCGTAGAGAGGCCCCTATAGCTAATCCAGTCTTGTCTACGGTCGGTCAGTCAGTTATAAGCTCCACTCAAAGCAGTGTCGACCAACCACAAATTTTGTAACTTACCAGGTGTTGATAATATGCGCTTTTGATCGAGTGTCTGGAAGGGCTTTGTCGCTTAAGTACATGAAGAAAAGCGATGAAAAAGATTGATGATGTGCTTTCCGAGCATTGAACATGGTGGTCCGTAGAGGATATGTAGTGAAGCAGTTCCATATCCGTCTTTAGGTGCCATGCTGGAGAATCCACTCGTCTTCCGCCAATTCCCGAGCGCTACTACGATTTTCTGGATGCCACTGTAGCATTTTCCGCATGAACTGTAGGAAGAGCGCCCGATCCTCGTTGTTTGCTTCTCCTTGGAGTGTGGTCTCCCGCTGCTCCAGCGGATGCGGACGCGGTAACGGGATTCCGGCGGAGAATTCACCTTTGGAAGTTGCAGCATTAGCTTCGTGGGTTACATGCGCAATGATGATTCAGATTCAGGGTGCAGGTTACCATTATCAGAGAAGAATTTGCTTCTTAAATTCGCCTGCGCAAGCAAAGACGGCGGGGGCGGCCCAAGAAGTGCGATGATCTCGGAGAGATGAGCTCTGCCGCGATAAGTGTTGTGCTCCGGATCGTGACCAGTGAACAGGTGCTCGCCCTGGAAAGCGTCCCAGATCTGTAGAAAAGCGTCAGTTGTGACAACTCTCTTTGCTGCGAGCCAATGAACACTCACCATACACCCTATATTCCAGATGTCCACCTTGTATGTCCATGGAATGTCGAGGATCACTTCTGGAGATCTGTAGAAGTTAGGCTGAATGTCCTCCCGATGCTCCAGACCGTCGTCTAGCGGTACGGCTGACCCGAAGTCACATAGTACGGGTGCGCCAAAAGCACTAGGTATACCCATTTCGCGAGACAGGTAGATGACTCCTCCGTCAACCTCCTTCATAGGGCTAGGCTGCTCTAGTTCCTGTTTCTCGAACTCGATCATGACCGATGCATCTGCAGGGAGCAAAATATTCGCTTCCTTGATGTCGGTATGCGCTACATGGCACTCATTATGTAAGAGATCCAGTGCGTAGAATAGGCGCCTAAGCATGAAGGCGAGGACCGGTTGGGGCAATCTTCGGACGGGATTGCGCCATTTGAAACTAAGCATGTTTTCCCAAAGAGGAGCATGTACCAAGCATCTATGCTTCCCTCTTGACGTCTCTACTTCAAACGAGTCTAGTAAAGAACGAACGGCGCTGCGACCCGGATGATCTTCCGATGATTTGGCAATGCGCCTGTAGACATCAAGCTCGGTGTCTAGTTCACTGCCGAAGCGGGCTGATTGAACGTAAATCTTGAGGGCAACATGTTGACATTGTCTATTTCACATTAGCTCTAGCCGGCACGCATGTATGCAGAGTAATTACTCGAGATCTCGCGCAAGCCAAACAGTTGAAGCAGTTCCAAATCCGAGCTTACCAACAATTTGGTATCGTTCTCGAAGAATCTGTCCAATCCTGACAGAGCAGTATGGATTTGCGACATAGCCTGGAATGGTTTCCTCTTCAACCTTTTCGCTGGCGCTCAGGCGGATAGTCCCATCCTTTGGGAAAGCCAGCGGTTTCCAGGTAAGTCGGCGAAGCGACATCCATGCCCGATCGAAAACGGTCATGATGTGAATCGGGAGTGTGTTTTCCTCATCGCCGTAGATTGATGATCTCCCTTAATTTGATGGGTTTCAAGGTAGCATCCATGGGATCGTTCAGCAGAATCGGGTCCGCGGGCACTTTCAGCCACCTATGTGTGCCTGAGCATGTACGACTGGTGAACAGCCCACTAATCGTTGGGACTTGTTTCATGCCCTCAACATACTGTCACAGTGGAGCACTCTTTGCAACGAGGATGAAGCAGAATCTTGCTCTTTATGGTAGGAGCTCATACTACACATCCAACGTGCCCTGCGTGCCTCCCGCCGGACACCGCCGAGCAACATTCTCGGGAGTCCGCCCGCGGCGCCCCGCGGCCGCACTCCAAACGCGGACGCACATCATGGCTCCGCGCCGCCTCCGTATAACCATCATCAATCACCGAAATCTCCGCGAGCCCTAATCCCCGTCTCGGGCAAGATGGGACCTTGCTGCATCTTATGTCCGAAAGCCCATTATACTGTGCAAAGGAGCGAAGCATGATGACGATCCAACGTAAAAAAGGTCCACACAGGTGTTTAGGTATGGGGTCAGTGAGTAAACCCAAATGAATCTGACGCTCAATCCGAAGAGAAGGCGAGAAGGTATTTGAATCTACTGCAGCTCCGTACCTAGGTACTGGATTTCTTTGCATTCCTTTGCATTCATTACCACTTTCGCTGTCAGCATTCCACTGGTCCGCATCTGACTGCACCCATCAGCTATCATGGCAACCATGCACCACGAGTCTCGACTGGGCCAGCATCGCCAGCTGGCTCCCAATGCGGCAATCCGCGTTTCTCCACTCTGTCTAGGTTGCATGACCTTTGGCGATAAGCAGCAGGAGCGTTATGGTGAAATGGCCAAGCAAGCTGCGTTTGACATGATGGATGAGTTTTACAAGCAAGGAGGCAACTTCCTAGATACGTAGGTGCCTTCTACTGCTAGCATCAAACTTTGAAAGACAGTACTGAGTGAAAGGCAGTGCCAATGGGTATCAGCTTGGGCAGTCCGAGAGTGGGTGGGCGAATGGATGAAGTCGAGGAACTGCCGTGACGACATTGTCCTTGCCACCAAATACTCTACGCCCTGGCGTCAGGAGCCGAACGCCATCAAGTCGAACTTCGTCGGCAACAACCAGAAGTCGATGAAGCTCTCCATCGAAGACTCTTTGAAGAAGCTTCAGACATCGTACATCGACCTGTTCTATGTACACTGGTGGGACTTCACTACGACTATACCAGAAGTTATGCATTCCCTCAACGACCTCGTGGTCGCTGGCAAGGTTCTCTACTTGGGCATTTCCGACACTCCGGCGTGGGTCGTTACCAAGGCCAATCAGTATGCGCGAGACCACGGCCTTCGCCAGTTCTCTGTCTATCAAGGCATGTGGAGTGCTGCAATGAGAGACTTTGAACGTGATATCATCCCCATGGCTCGCGATGAAGGCATGGCGCTCTGCCCGTACGGAGTTCTCAACCAGGGCCGTTTCCAGACGCAAGAAGGCTTCAGGCAACGTGAGCAGAACAACCCCGGGCGCAAATTCATCCCGACGTCAGAGCACGACAAGAACGTGTCTCTGCATCTTGAAAAGATTGCCAAGAAGAAAGGTTGTGGCTTACTGGATATCGCTCTCCAATACTGCATGCAGAAAACCCCATACGTATTCCCAATCGTCGGTGGCCGCAAGGTGAGCATATTCAAGGCAATATCGGATCACTTTCTGTGCGTATGGAAGATGAGGACATCAAGGAAGTTGAGGAAGGCTATCACTTTGATCCTGGGTTCCCACACACCTTCTTGAGCGGCACGATGTTTAAAGGTGGAGACGAAAAGCCCCGGGGTGCAGACGGACCAGAAGATGTGTGGTTGTTGAACGGTATGGGTCCGTTCGACTGGCATCCAAGGCAGCAGCCAGTTAGGCCTTCGTAGTTTACTGTCCATGTCGTTACCGAGTATGTAAGAGGAGAATGATGCAAAGTATTGCACCCATGCCAACAACATCCCTTCTGTATACACCATGAGCGCAGCAAAACTGGATGCTAAGTTTGTATACCGTGAAATGGAAGCATCATCATGGCTTCATAATTAATGCAGAGAACGATGATTGATAGTGCGCTTTTATGAGCTCATCATGGCATTCCCGTTTATGTAAAACTATATACATTTTAAACCAGCCTCAGCTGGAAGGTAAAGTCGAACGGCCTGGTATAGCATTTGTAAGGCTCAAAAGGCCGAGGCCCGACAGTTGCTGATCCAAGTCCATGGCTGTCGTAATCTAGGTTCATGAACGTCATGTCAAGCTCGCTGAGCTCATATGGATGGCCGGCATCGTCGAGGTCATAGTCAGAGTAATGTTTCGCGGTGAAGCTGAACGGCTCACCGTCCATCCGTGCCTCAAGGGAAAGATCGGCTTCGGGATGCGCAAACTGTACACGCCTAACGTCCCCTCGAGCACCGTTCTCCTGAGGATAATCATAGTACGTCCAGAGTTCCGAGACTGAAGCCTGATACTCTCCAAAGCGCTGGGACGACTTGGAGTCCGGGTAGTTCTCGCCCGGTCCACGGCCGAACCAGGTGACGTCGTCGAGATCGCGGTTGAGAACAGTAAGCAACCCGATGCGCGGAATGACCTCGGGGGTGTTGTTGCCCACGAAACCACCCTGGGCATGAATATTGAGGGCTTCCTGTCCATGTGGGATCGTATAAATGAGATCAGCCTCAGCGCCCCACTCCAGGACAGCAGGAGCCACGCGAACATTGTAGCGGATCTCAAGTGCGTCGCCCGTGTCTTTCCAGAAAACGTCCCGCACTTGAGGGCGCATTGAATGAACCCATGCCGGCTCCCAATCCAGAGCGTCACCGCTCTCGCCATTATCGTTTTGGGTCATGGCGCGGTAGAAGTAGAGCTCTGGTCCACGATGGAACATGTCGACGCCGTTCGCTGACCACGTAACGTTACCGCGAACCATGTCGAAGGAGAAGGTCGATCCGCCGCTGGAAACATTCAGGAAGTTGTTATGCTGCGTCACATTAGCCTCCGATTGACTGCCAGCCATACGCCAAGACTCGTGATGCATCTTGTTGTTGTGATGACCGGCCATAGGACCCTCCAGATAAAGCTGATTCCAGGCCACAACGTGGCCAGCTGAAGCCCAGCTAGTGTCTTCTTTCAATGCAAACTCAACGGTCAACCAGGCTTCAGTATCCAATTGGTTGCGATTGACGGGTAGTGGCAACGTCGCCGTTTCGCCAGCCGCCGCGGAGACCTCAATTTCGGTAGGAGCAGACACATTCCCATCCCGCACCAAATAATACGAAGCTTGAAGATGAGAGAGGTCCAAGAAGTCGTACCAGTTCCTCACCATCATTTGGGTGGAATCGTTGCTCAGCTTGACTTCGACTGGCTGAATGTGGAAGGCGTATTCGACCAGAGCGGGGGTGGAGCTGTGGTCGGCAGATGTCATGCCATCCATGAGGAATGGGCCATCGTTCGGATAGTCGCCGAAGTCGCCTCCGTATCCATAATACTCGGCTCCGTTCTCTTCCGTGAGGAGACCATGGTTGTTCCATTCCCAAATCAAACCGCCTTGAATGAGTGGCTCGGTCCGGAATTTGCGAATGTATTCAAGCAGCCCGCCTGGCCCATTGCCCATGGCATGTGCGAACTCGCACAGCATGTAGAACTTGTCGGGTTGCTCTTTGATTTGCTCGTCCATTTCATCAAGTGAAGGGTACATGTCACTGTACATGTCTGTCGACGTGGCGTTGTGGTCAGGCTCATAGTGAATGAGACGAGATGGATCGGTCTTCTTGATCCAGTCGTACATGGTGGCGTGGTTTTGACCGTAATAGCATTCGTTGCCGAGCGACCAAATGATCACTGAAGGGTGGTTCCGGTACCTGTCGACCAGTTGCTCGGCTCGGTCTATATGGCAGCCTCCCAATCTGTGTTGTTCGAGGTCCACTGTGCAGCGCCGTAGTCCGTGTCGTTGATGTCATTGAATCCATGACATTCCAAGTCTGCTTCGCCAATCAAGTAGAACCCCAGTTCATCAGCAAGGTCCCAGAAATCCGGGTGGTGCGGTTGATGAGCGACACGGATGGTGTTGATGTTGCTCTGCTTCATCTTGATCAGGTCTGCACGCATCGCTTCGTATGGCACAGTCCTTCCGGAATGGGCGTTGTGCTCATGACGGTTTACACCATAGATGATGATCGGTTGGCCGTTCACCAGCATGTTCGGGCCTTTCATCTCGATCCTGGTGAAACCAACCTTCTGGCTAATGTACTGGTCGCCAGCACTCAAGATTGCTGTGTACAGTGTAGGAGACTCGGCTGACCAGAGATGGAAATCTTCACCAGAAACTTCCATAGAAACGTCTCCGGCTGAGGAGCCTTCATACGTTCCAAGGACGTTCCCATCCGGCGAAAGAAGCTTGACCTTGACCGGACCGTGACCAGTCATGGTAGAAATATTGAACTTGAGGCCAGCGGATTTGAAATCGTCCGCAACATCGGTCAAGACCTGGAAGTCGGCTATGGAAGTATTGGCGAATGGAGTCAAGTAAACATCCCTGAAGATGCCAGAAAGCCACCACTGGTCCTGATCCTCAAGGTAAGACCCGTCAGACCATTGGTACACTCGTGTTCCCAAAGAGTTGTTCTGTCCGGGCTTGAGATACTGCGTGATGTCGAACTCGGCTGGATTGCGAGCTCCTTGACTGTAGCCGACGTCTTGGCCATTCACGTATACAGTAAAAGCGCTGTCCACGCCCTCGTACCTAAGGTAGATTTGCTGGCCGTCCCAAGCCTCAGGCACTTCGAACTCTCTCCAATATGATCCAGTCGGGTTCATGTAAGAGACATTTGGTGGAGAGACGGGAAACGGATAGTGGATGTTAGTGTAGTGAGGGCGGCCATAACCCTGGCGTTGCCAGTGGCCCGGTACTTCGATCGACTCCCATGTGGTAGGGTCGGCGCTTTCCCAAGATGGAGCTGTAAAAGGCGACTCGTCGTAATGGAACTTCCAGTCTCCGTTCAAGCTCGCGTAGTCCGCCTCAGACTTGGCAAAGGTGAGCGCTGCCTCTTCCGAAGGGTAGTTGTAGAACTGCGCTCGTGGCGGTACAGCGTTGCGCTGTATTACATTGAGGTTCGACCAGTCAGGCTGGTAGCCTGGAAAGGCATTCACATCCGCTAGAGACATGGTGGCGATGAGGGAAAGGAGGACCGCGCTGTCTGAGAGCCATTCTTGGAGGCATTGCCATTACGTCCCTTTATATGGCACACATCTTGGATTACCGAGCGAGGTCCATCGGCATGCATATCATTACCCGGTCAGTCTATTCGAGGTTAGACGTTACAATGCGTATCGGGACCACATGAGGGGCATTTGTGCCTCTTTCCACCATCCCCACAGCCTCCCACCTCTCCGCCCCTTGGCAGTCTGGGCAACGCTTCCAACTCCATTCTTGAGCAAGCTTGACCGCTTGAGTGGTCCACCAGGTCCCGACATCATGACTCGTTTGGAGGCAGGACAGGGCTTTATCCACAGATTCGCCAAGATTTCATGTGGTGTTCGCCATGCATCACCCATCACGACTGACGCCAACGTAGTTGTAGTGCATCTCGCCTGCAGAAGGGCTTCTGGTCTTCAGCCAACTTGTAAGTTGGACAACATCCCATCGCCAGCAAAGAAAAATGGTGGCAAAGCGTCAGTAGACATGTTCAAACTGTGCGGACCTAAGGTTGAAATGATCAGGCTTGTATTGCCAATGTCTGTCTTGTTTGCATTCGCGTCCAAAGACCGACGGCGACCGGCGGGCTTCAAGGATCGTGGAGGTGGAGTCGCGTCGGGATATATCGTACCGACCTCGGGAGCCAACAATACCGCGGTCCATTTCCGCGCCCAATGTCTCTTCCGCAGCTTGTTCAGGTTGCCCGACAGGCCCATGTCGGATGGAGAAGGAGGCAACATCTTGCTTCATGGCTGCTTCCTTACTTCCAAGGTTCAGTGTCTCCATTAAGCGTCTGTAAGCATATGCTGTCCTTTCGTCTTTGCACTGTGTTTCGACCCTCCGTCAGATCACACAAAGCCAACAGTGGTCGACATTCTGGTAGCGGCGTAGTGAAGTGTCTGTTTTTCGCAATTGGGGTGACGCCGATCATACTTCACGATCATCTCCATTCCTGGTAACTCTAATAATTCCATATACAATGTCCAATCGCAGCCGTCCCTTTGGCTTCGAACGTCGGTCAAGGCAGAGGATGTCAATGTCGAATGGCTTTGGATGACGGTCCCTTGAAGTTGGATCCTTCCGGTAGAAATCGATGGATAATAGGAAGACACTTTCTCCATCGCGGGCAGAGGAGGATATCGATTACTTCGAGGCAAGTGGAAGAAGCATAAAGAATTATGACCTCCGCTAGAAGGGGTTGCCATCCGTTTTTTGATTCAGCCGGAGGAAAATAAAGCAGCGCAAAATTGCTGCTTCTAGACATTGCCTGTCCTTGTATTTGTATATTGCAGCGGCTCTGCTCTAATGTAGCTCTTCCAGAGGCAGGGCTAGCCTGGTGTTGCAAAGCGGTGCAGCGAACTAGCGCCTCCATGGAAGAGAGGTCTTCTACTTTGATGTCATCACTCCCACTTGCGGCGACGCATGCAGGTGCACAATTTCGTGCGTTGCGCATACGCCAATGACGCAGTAGAATGCGTCAAAGAGCAATACTTGTGTCACGCAGAGAAGAATGAACAACGGCGTCCACGAAGCAAAGCCGGTCGATCAAATGCTAATGCGCAAGGTGCAGCACAAAGACTTCGAGGCCACTCTGCGACGCACAATGTTCAGGAGCAACAGCATAAGCAAACAATGGCGAGGAGGAGAGTAAGGAAAAAACTTGCCAAAAGAGCAAAACGAACTACCCCTTCCCGTAAGGAGGGGCAGAGCAAACCCGATTGAGATTTGGCTTTTTGTATTTTTTGTTTGTATTGTCCTGTTTTCGAAACCGAGACCTGTGGGGGCACAGGGTTCCTATGTGGATGGGATGGACTTTTGTTAAGGATCGTTCCCCAGTGAGGCCGTTAGCTCCTTAGTTTGTATTGGATTCGAAACCGAGACCCTGTGGGGTACGGGGTTCCTATGTGGATTGGGTGTTCATCAGAGATCGTTCCCCGCATGAGGCCGTTAGCACTCTGATTACTGAAAGCAGTGGCAAATGAATGGATTGAATAGGCTGACAAACTGGCCGGCGTTCCTCCGGTGTACCTCAGTTCACGGCCAGGCCTGTGGTGGCAGTGTAGGATGACGTGTCGCGTCCGCTGCGAGAAAGGGAGGTCGCGTGGCCGGCGCGGAGGGAATCGACGTCCATTGGGGGTTGAGTTTCCTTTCTTTCTTCTTCTTTTTTTCTTTCTTTTTTTCTTTTTTTTTTCTTTTTTTTTTTCTTTCCCCTCCGAGGTGCATGAGGTGCAACAGTGAGTGGAGACCTTAGAGGCATATGCAGCACTCCAGCAAGAACAATTGCAAAAGATGGCTGTAACAACCACGAAATCTCTTTTATGCAAATGCACAAAAGTCGTACTGGGAAGCAATAAGGTCCTTATGACTTCTCGTGATAACCCAACAAGGCACCTCTAAGCCGCATTGTGCCCTACCTGGCCGCGAATCTCGTGTGGAGGTGGTGCGACAGCGCAAAGTCGAGGACCGCGAACAAGAGACGACCAATGCCTGGTTTATGCACAAAACAGAAATGCCTCTCCACTCCAAGTGCGGCGGACTCGCGCGCAAATTCTGATGACATGAGATACAGTAGCAGATGTGAAGTGAGGAAGATGGAATTCACGGCTGCTGAAAATAGAAGGTGTACTCCGCCGTCCCGCCGCGACCCGCGCCGGCCGGCCGACACAAGTGCGTCATTGGCGGGGCCGAGCAGCTCGCATCTCCATCAGCCGCAAGTCAATCGGTCATCCAACTCCTCCAACTCCCCTCACAGCCTCACAGCCTCACAGCCTCGTCGCTGCCTACGCGTAACCTGAGCCAAGCCGGCATCCGCAGTCTCAACTTCCATTTACCAGTCTTATAACATTTGGTACAAGTACACACACATGTTCACCATTGATTCATTCTACACTCTCTCTTTCACTCTCCCTTCTCCCTCTTAACTGTATTAGGATGCTCGACGAAAACCTGCCCGCCTTCTTCCTGCGGCCATCCAGCACCGGCTTGAAGCATCACCGCGATCTCTTCCTCACCCACCACGGCTCCGATCCCGCTCCCGCATATACTGTTCGCCACGCCGACCCGGCATCACCCTCGCTCGCCCACAAAAATTGCTACGCCGCCGCCCTCTTCGATGCCTACAACCCCGAAGTCCTCTTCGGCGAAGTGCTCGCCCGTCCGGGATGGACACAGCCTTCGCTGTCGGCAGAGGAGCTCCGTCGCTACGGCGGAGTTCCGCCACCGCCGCAGCCCATTTTGCCTGGCGAGTTCGTTGTCCAGCTGTACAACCCCGACCAGCAGGTCCGAGTCGAGCTGAAGGAAGGCAAGTGGGGCGCCTCAGATTCATATGAATTCAGCATGCCCATTTCCACCTTCCGTACTCCTTCGGCGAGCAACCTAGATAGGGGCAGTCAGATCCCGCTGGTCTAGCAACAACCCCGAAGTTGTTTTTCGCGTGGCGAAAGGAGAGCAAACTGAGTAAGGACTTGACATGCTACATGACGGGCAGGAGTACCGATACCACCAAGAAAAGGAACAATAGGAAGGACCCTGATATTGCAGTAGCGCTGTGGCGAAGTATGCGGGAGCTCACCATCTATGAACCGAATATTTCGAGGCTGGACATGGAGGACCCAAAAGGCCTGGAGGTGGCGTTTCTCTTGAGCGCCATAGTGATCAAAGACCTATACTTTAGCAGCAAGGATCATCTTCGAGAAGTCTTCAATGTTTCAGATGATCCGACAGGCCGGAAGTTAAGTGCCGGCGGTCGCAAGCTCTCCAACCCTCAGAACACAAACAGTATCAATGGCGCGCCAGCTCCATTACTGCGGCAAATCCTCCTCCTCCGGCAAGAACAACTCCGCAGTCAGCAAACGATGCCAAGCGACAATCATTACCTAAACTCCAGACCACGCCACCCAAGACGCCCAATCTGGGCGGCCAAGCAGCGCCACCCGCAGCCGACCCTCGAGCGCAGTGGGAGCTGGATGCCGAGACGGCACGCCTCAAAGCGCAAGCCGAAAGCGAAGCCAAAGAGCAACGCCGGCGTCGCCGCGAACGCGAAAAAGCCGACGAAGCCGAAGCCAAGCGCCTCCAACACATGGCGGATGAAGAAACCAGAATAGCGCAACGCAAGCAAGCCGACGTCGAAAAAGAAACCGAACGCTTACGGAAACAATACGGTGTCCAGCCCATACCGCAACGGCACGCGGACCACCACAAGCGAACAGCAGCTCCTCGCGACAACATCGCCAACAACCACCCAGGCTTCAACCCATACCCCAGCGCAGCCAGATGAATCTGCAGCTTCCGCCTCAGAACGCCTCGACGTCCCAGCGTCCAAGCGCGAGTACCAGCAATCTCGCCATGAGCGGTGGGAACCCCGGCGCGAGTGCGAGTCACATCAACCTGACTGCACCAAGCCAACAAAAGCCGAAGCAAAAGAAGAGTTTCTTCGGTTTGCGGAATGTTAGTGAGGAGGGACAGCAAGGTGGGAGTAGTTCGGGTCGGTTGAAGAAGAAACAAAGTTCATTTTGGTAGTTCAAAAGATACCCGGGTAGAATTGGGCTTCGGATATATATGATTACTTTGGGAGAAATTTAGCGTGGCGTTGTAGGGTCAGAAGTTTACATGTGGAAGAATAGCCGATTATATAGTACCTAACTTCTGATAGGCAAGCGCACAACACGAGCGCAACAATGAGAAGAGCTAAATCTATTAGAAATCTATTAGAATCATTATCCCGCTCGAGAAGGATTCATGTCCGCCACATACGAGGTTTTCCGGAAGATCCGGTTGCCATCGACGACCTCCGGAACTGGTGGGGGTGAGGCACGAATGACAGGCTACATAGGTACGGGGATAGCTTGCTTGCGCCATGTGGACGGCTCTCCTCCACAATTTCTCTTTCCAAGTCTTGTTCACGCTTGGATAATCAGTTCCTGCACGAACGATTCGGAAAAGCCTACCTAAATCGAGCGTCCCTCATAGCATGAACCCTCCGCTCCGAGAGGGGTAGCTTGAACATCCGGTAAAGCAAAGATAAATGCTCTGTTCGCGCTCTCGTGCCGTACCTAACGATCCGCTTTCACGATCCATGCATGTCGTGGCGTGGAAGTTCCGGAAATCAGAAGTGTGGGAAAGGACATATACTTTGAGAGTAATCGACCATGCATCTGTGGCCAGGACGATTGTATGCCCTTGTGCTAGCACTGCCACTCGCCAGTTGCAGGAGCCTCGTCGAGCATTACGGAACCGGGCTCTTCGCCAACTGGAAAACAGCATGAGACCGCTGAGCCTCCACAAACAACAGTGACCGGCTATGCAGGGCCAATCGGGGAAGCTGCATCAGTGGTCAACGGTCCACCTACCCCAGAGCATCCGTACTACGTGCCTGCGAGGCCGAACGGACTGGAAGTCGAGAAGCCGAACATGATTCTTTTCATGCCAGATCAGCTCCGATACGATGCAGTCGGGGCGTTTGGAAACGAGGTGTGCGACCCAGGCGCTATACAGGAGAAGGCTTGAGCTAACATTGCTGACCCTAACCCGGACAAAGGTGGCGAAGACGCCTAACATTGACGCCTTTGCAAAGGAAGGGACTCGGTTCACTAATTGCTTCCTGCAAGCTAGCACTTGTTCTCAGTCCCGTTGTTCCATGTTCACAGGGCAATATCCACATGTAAGTGGACATCGGACGCTGCTGAACCTGCTAAAACCATGGGAACCGAATGTCTTCCGCTCCTTGCGGGAAGGCGGCTACCACGTTGCATATCTCGCACCGCGAGGAGATTTCTACGCCGAGAATGCGACCGAGCTGGGGGTCAACGAGTATGGATTCCTGACGGACCAAACGTTGCCAGACTTTCCAAGGGGAGGTTTTGACATTGAGGATAAGAATTCCCTTTGGAACCGCTTGTTTTATCTCGGCGAGAGGAATGCATCGATGGCTGTGGACTATGATGAGGTTTTGACAAGAGGTGCATTGCAGTGGTTGGAGAATCCGCCAGAGGAGCCGTGGGTGCTTTTCTTGCCGTTGGTGTTCCCGCATTTGCCTTTCATGGTGGAGGAGCCATGGTTCTCTTTACATGACCGCAGCAAAATGCCGATCCCGCCCGCGCCAGAGGAGAGAGTAAGTTCAAAATCCCGCAGAACGATCCGCTTATTGCACTGACACTGTTTACCCAGACCGGCTATACCCCTCGTTTCTACGAGACTCTGCGGGAGCAGTATGGCCTTCAGAGGGCCAACGCTAGCGTTTGGCAAGAAGTTATGGCAACATATTACGGTATGGTATCACGAGTTGACGATCAGTTCGGCCGCGTGATGAACAAGACCAAAGAGCAAGGTCTCTGGAATCAGACTGTCACGCTGTTCTACACCGATCATGGCGAGTTCCTCGGCGACTCCCACATGATTGAAAAGTGGCCATCCGGTGTGTCTGAGAACCTTGTCCACGAGTCACTGATCATAGGCGGTGCAGGCCTACCCGAGAACGTCGTCTACGGAGAGATGGCAGAGATGATCGATCTTGTTCCGACCTTACTTCAACTTGGCACAGTAAACGAGACGTATGCCCACTATGGCAAGTCACTTGTGGACGCCATGCATGCCGCCGGGCGGGGAGAAGTACTACCACATCGTGACATGGCCTACACCGAAGAAGGGATTCTGTTATCCGACGAGCCTCTTCTCGAACAGTCACCATTCCCGTACGATATCAAAGCCTCCTTGCAACACAATGATACCGCACTAGTCGGGAAAGCCCTTGGAATGCGGAACAAAGAATGGACCTACGTCTATCGTCTGTACGAGCCGGACGAGCTTTACAGTCGACTGAACGACACGCAAGAGTTGCACAATTTGGCTGCGGAGCCCGAGTATGCACATGTAAGGGCGATGATGCATGAAAAGGCTCTGCGCTGGCTGGTGGAGACACCGATGACAATTCCCTGGTACGTAGACGAGCGAGAGCCCGAAGTCGATTTGGAGTCACCCTATGAGCAGTACCAAGAGAGATGTCATAGTTGAACCTTTGATCAGAGCTGGCCTGGCCCGGGCATGCCGACGGTAGAAGGAGTGGCCGCTATGGCTAATGCTACTGGTCCGTAGTCTATGGCTTATAACTCCACCATATCTAGAGTATTCGATGCAAACCTAAGCAATAGTCGGGGGCAAGTAAGGGAAGATTCTGCTTTGAAACGACGAAAGAAATTGGATTTGTAGAATTCACGAAATAATTTGGCAGTTATTCGCGGCAGCATACTTCTGACCGTCTTGAGATTTACACTGCCGTTTCTCCAAATTTTACACTCAGCAGTCTTTCTTGTACCGACAACCTCTTGCGTATAATAGTACGACTTTGACATGTGCGTTCTGCCTGGAAAATGACGTCTTCAAGGGCCTCAAGTCTTTGGCAATTCTTTTCGCATGCCCTTCGCGCCCTTTGTTCGCTCATTTCGTGTGACAATGGGCTTTCGCAACATAAACAGCTTCTGTATACTCTTCGCCTTTCACTGTGTACGCCAGCTCCTATTCTCACCATGCATTCAATGCATTATGGACCCAAGCCATTGGAAATTGCATTCGCTGATGCAGCGTCTTTGTTGGGGCATGTCGCAAAGTCAACGTAGGCATCCGATCTCATATAGCAACTTATAACATTAGGCACATCAACAGCGAAGCTTGGGTTTCGCGCTGTTTACGCTGGGTTCAATCGCCAGTGCTACACATTGCTAGTTACGCTCACGTCATGGGTACATTTTCAAAGATCATCAAGGAGATGACTCGGGCCTAGGAGATCTCGAAACAAGGAGTCCAACTTGTAAGCGTGGCAATTGAGGATGAGACAGAGCAGAGAATGTGTTTTAAAAAGTTCTGGTACCAAGCGTTACAGAATTTTGGTAGAATCCAGAGTACTTTACTACACAGCACAGGTAAAACCATTCTAGTCGTGGATTCGAGCTCAAGCGCAGCTATAGTGTCTACTCGGAAGTATGAGATCCAATTGAGACGGAGGTAGACAGATGCATAACCCCAGCTTGCTCTGCCTACGAGCATCGAAGCTCTGAAGCCGATTTCTTTGCGCAAGCTTTGATTACAAGAAATCAGCGCCCCTCCGTATCTGTCAGCACGCGCATGAATCGGCATTCATGAGGCGTGTGCGAAGGCTTCCCCTCGGCCGCAGTTCATGGGATCCGCTTTTACCTATGCACATCATTCCCCGGAAATATTCTATGGTAATGCCACTCTAGCGATTACAACTTCACGAACCACGAAAACGACAGAGACGTTCTACCCTCTCACCAAGCGCCCAGCTCTCCCATTTGCGGCATTTGTGGAATTTTTGAAGGTGCTGCCAAAGATGATCCTTCCTAGCAAACGTACGCTCTGCTGGCGCACGATCATCGCAGGCGAAGAAGTTGTGCGAGGCAATATGCGTTGTGTCGGGGTCGAGGTGCCCACAGTACACACACTTGGCTATACTTTGTGAAGTCTCTACCAGCACAGAACTCTCGCCTGGGTAGAGCAGACTGGAGCACATCCACCACTCATTACAATCCGAATGTATCGCCCGCTGATGACGGAGACGGTCGGCGTTACGAGTAAACGTTTTCGCGCAGGTAGTGCAATGAAAGATGGATCTCGGTCCGCGTTTAGAGCCTTTCAACACCCGCGGAGCTCCGTCATTACTTCGAGCCCCAGAAGACGCCATAGATGAGTGGGAACCTGCACTGGACGACTGCTGTGAGCCGCAAGAAGACGGAGTATGCAGAAGTGATGAGTTCATCGATTCGGGGAGTGATGACCATTCGTCGTCCACGTCAAAGGGTGGTGGAAAGGAAACAAAATCGGCAAAGTTCATCATTTCTTGAGGCAAGTAGCCGTGGTCATCTCCAATGGCGCGCTCAATCTCAGAAAGGTTCGCAGGCTCATCTTCTGGAGGCGAATGCTTCCAACGCTCAAGCGGTGTCATTTGAGCCATGTTCGACGCTGGCATAGGCGAGCCTTGCCTGAAGAGTTGGTGATTAGCCCTCGCGGTCGACGTGGCCTGAGCCATCTGCTTCCGGCGTCTTCGTGCGTTGCTAAACCAGTTGGCGATCTGAGTCCAGCTCAGCCCGGATTCTTGTGCGAGAATTGCTTTCTCGCTTTCGTTGGGATACGGTCGGTCTTCATGGCTGTTCCACCATTGCCGTAGCGGGCGCGTTCTTGCATTGGATCGCGAGCTAGACTTTTTGCTGGCTGTCTTCGCGGAACCTACTTTCAAAGACTGCTCAGCCGCAGCTGTTTGTGAGCCGGACAGGTCTGCCAGGTGATTGAAGTCTTCATCCTCGTGAAGCCCATGAAGTTGGCCGATGACGGGTTGAGGGGTTTCAAACGAGGACGGCCCACGTTTTGAATGTCCAGGCTCGGCAAGACTACACTGCCGGTACAGCGCAACGCAGCTTGAACAGGAAGTAACCGGGTTCGGATTGGCGGCGGTGGTCTGCAGCATAAAGCATTGCAGACGCAACTTCTTGCAATGAAGACATGGTTCGGGCGGCCGCCACCCGCCATGCTCTTCGAAGAACGCATCCATCGCAAATAGGTCTTCTTCGGGTGAGAACTTGGTGCTTTCCATCCTCTTATGTGCCGCCTGAGAAAGGTCGTCTAGTATGTCGTCGCCGGCAGACGGGGCCTCGTCCAAACCCAGTTCCTTGCTAGCCCAGCTAGTCTGGGGTGAGCAATGAGAGTGACGAGCCATCGCGCGCTCGTGATACCGGTCGGAAATCTGCGGTCCCCAAACGATGGTGGTAGAAGATCTTCTGAAGGCGGATATCTATAAATCTTATTGCCGTACGATCCAGGTTCCTATGCGTCGCCAACTAGAAGCTTAAGGTATTACTTCGTATTATTACCTCCTATAATTCTGGTGTGTTTCTAACCCTGCTTATTACGTAATACAGAAACTTTACAGCCTTGTAGACGGCGATAACGGACAGTCTTCAACATGGAGGTACTGTAGCTTGTGAAGTTTGGTATCGCGATTGGCGACACACCCGACGAGTGTTGCTGGGGCTTCCAAAGAGGCATTCGCACGTGAGATGACGGGCTTTTCAGCGCTAATGGCGATGGTTTCGAAGAAGCTGTTACCAGAGGGCGCTCGCTGTTGCGAGAGGGCGTTGTCCGCTTGTTACGAGAGGGCGTTCATGAGCAAGATTTCAATTTTCGAGCATGGGATGATTGATGAGAGAGAGAACTGCATTGCGTCCTCGATCGCTCTGGAGGCTGCACGATATATCCACTCAAGCCGCCGACAACTACATCAAACTCTCGTTCTTTTATCCAACTCTCGACGCGAGCATGAGTTCATTCCGTCGCCCGATCTGGCTCAACGACACATGGACAGCATGGCACTCGCCTCCGAATCCATCCCATGAGCGAGTCCTGCACTTTCATCGCAGTATCCCAGATTACAGCCCAACCCCAACGGGCCAACTAGAAGAGCTGGCACGTGAGATTGGTGTCCGATCTATCCATGTCAAAGTCGAAGGCAATCGTTTTGGGCTCCTGTCGTTCAAGATCCTGGGAGCCTCGTGGGCCATCGGACGTGCGATTGCGAATCGCTTCGCACTCCCGCTCGAGACAGATTGGCACACGGTGAAGCGGTCAGTATGCGACACACAACTCAAGTTGTACGCTGCCACAGACGGCAACCATGGTCGAGCAGTGGCTCGCATTGCAACCTGGCTGGGGCTTGCTGCTGAGATCCACGTGCCCGCCGGTATGCATGCAAACACAATCCGTCTGATTGAATCTGAAGGCGCTGTTGTCATCAGGTCTCATGGTAACTACGACTGTGCTGTGCGAGAAGCTCATGAGGCCTCGGATGGAACAGAAGGCATTTTCATCCAAGACTTTGCATTCAGCGGTTACCATGAGATTCCGCAGGTAAATCTGACCCCGCTCTCGCACCTCAATAATCGGTCTGTTGCTGACTTATTGCTTAGTGGATTGTTGACGGATACAGTACAATGATGAACGAGCTTCAAGAACAGCTTGAGGGCACGGCAGTGACTCACGTCTTTGCTCCCATTGGTGTAGGCTCTTTTGCTCAGTCGGTAGTCTCATACTTCCGCAGTGAAGGCAGCGAGACCAGAGTCGTTGGGATCGAGGCCGATACCGCAGCATGCCTCTGGAAGAGCCTGGATTCGGGCAAACCTCTGACGATTCAAACCACCAACACTATCATGACCGGCCTAGATTGTGGTACCGTCTCGACTATCGCATGGCCGTATCTAAGCAACGGACTTGCTGCCAGTATGACGATCTCGGACTATGAAGCACACCAAGCCTCCCTCTACCTGAAGTCGCAAGGGATCTCTGCTGGACCATGCGGCGCCAGCGGCGTTGCCGCCCTACGACGTCTTACTGCAGAGGACAAACAGCGTCTGGAGCTCAATGAGACGAGCGTCATTGTGCTTCCATGCACGGAGGGTACTCGCGAATATGATGTCCCGATGGATGTTACTATGGATGACCCTGTGAAGCTGACCCAGCTTTTGGTGCAAATCAACTCCTCCAATCCGTCCATGGGCTCGGTCCCAGGACCAGGAGAAAGTGCAATCGCTCGTTTCATCGCTGCGTGGCTCGAACACCGGAATCTCGAAAGCCACTGGATCGAACCGCGTGAAGGCCGACCTTCGGTTGTTGGGGTCTGTCGTGGTCGCGGCGGTGGCAAGTCTCTCATGTTGAACGGCCACATTGACACCGTCACACTGATGGGTTACGAAGACGACCCCTTGAGCGGAAACATTGCGGATGGTAAACTTTATGGAAGAGGCGCGGCAGACATGAAGTGTGGAGTCGCTGCGGCAATGATTGCCCTTGCAAATGCGAAGCAACTGGGCCTCAACGGGGACGTCATCTTCACCGGGGTCGCGGATGAGGAAGATCTAAGCATTGGCACTGAAGACGTGCTCGAGGCAGGGTGGCGAGCGGACGGTGCCATCGTCAGCGAGCCAACGAACCTTTGTGTTGTCAACGCCCACAAAGGCTTTGTATGGCTTCAAGTTGATGTGCACGGCGTTGCTGCTCATGGTTCGAGGGCGGACCTGGGTGTGGACGCCATTGCGAAAGCTGGTCACTTTCTTGCTGAGCTGGACAGATATGCTGTTCGTCTGCGCGAGTCTAATGTTGAGTCACCTATGGGGCCTCCTACGATCCATGCTTCGTTAATCAAAGGTGGCGAAGAAGCGTCTTCTTACCCAGCGGTGTGCTCCATTACGCTCGAGAGGCGCACCCTTGTTGGTGAGAGTCCCGCAATGGTAGAGCAACAAGTGCGATCGATTTTGGAGAGCATTGCTCCAGAGGTGGAGGAATTCAGCTTCGACATCAAGGTGACAGCTTCTCGGCCTCCCTTTCACAGCTCGCCTGACAGCGAGTTCTTGAGTCTCGTGCGCGACAAAGTGGGCGAGGCCATGAAGCGGACTCCTCAAGTTGAAGCAGAATCCTACTGGACCGATTGCGCCCTCATTGCCGAGAAAGGGATACCGGCTCTGCTTTGGGGACCCATTGGCGAAGGCTTACATGCCAAGCGGGAATGGGCTGACATCAATTCCATCAGAACAGTCACAGAGGCACTCACATCAATTGCGGCAAGCTTCTGCAAATGAAGCCCTATTTTCATGCACGATCTATTCTTGTGTGTCCTCGGCAGACGTGCGGAGACCTTCACCTTTTAAGGTTGGTTCCTTAGTAGCCACGGTATCGCTGTTATCAAATCCTCAGAGCTCATTGTTGGATATGGTGATGATGAGAGTTTCACGTTCAATATGCATGGACGGCAAATGCATAGACTGATGAGTCACAAGGTTGAGCTTTAATTCTAACCCTCTCCCTTTAGATCACGCTCGGTCATCTTAGGCTTCCACAGATACGGGCCTCTCTTTGACCAAATTAGAGAAGGCATTGAAAACGGAATTCATTAAAGATGTGAGCCCTTCACGCCGTATAGCGTGGCGCCAAACTGTCAGTCTTGTACTTGTTACTCCCAGTCATCATCACTTTCCTCACTCTTCTCCTTCTTCTCTTCCTTCGGGCTCCCGGCCGCTCGACTGGTAGCGCCAGAGACAATATCATAGCTCGCATCAGAATCAGCTACGCTCTTATCGTCAGTACTCCGCCTGGGCTCCTTCGGCTTCAAGAGATCATTCGACGAAGAGCCAGCAGTAGCATTGAGGGTAGTCGAGGAGTCATTCGTCGGCTTGCCGGACTTCGCTTGAGGAGTTGCAGACTCATCCTCGTTGTCAGATCCCCAGCCGACTTCTTCCTCCTCGGGCTGGGCGGCTGCGCCTGTGATTTCGGTTAGCCACCATCTCACATGGATGTAGTACCTAGAACAAGCTTACCCTTCAAGACCTCCTTGCGCCTCCGCTCATCCGCTTCCACGGCTTTTCTCAAGAAGTAATATCTCGTCCAGAAGAGCTTGTATTGTACCTTCTCCGGTACCAATTTCTCCATAGCCCGTCGCAGTTCCTCGTACTTCTCTAGGTCCTGCGCAATAGCATCGGTTTGCTTGTCAATGTCAAAGTTCTTTGTCCAGTCATCCCATTCAGCACCTTGCGAAGGATCTTGGGTGAAAGATGAAGCGGTAGTGTGAATGGCGTGAAGCTGTGCGTCTAGACGGGTAGTATGGAAGACTTTCTTCCCGGTGCCTGACTCCGTCGTCTCAAACAGCACCTCGTTCCCGGCGGCATCAGTACCCTTGGGCTTGCTACTGTCGGCATCGGTGGGTGCAGTAATGACAACGGCATCCCTTAGAAAGTCCCTGACATTCGAGCCAAACTTCAAGAGGGCCTCGTCGGCCGCATCTTCCGCCCTTTGCAGATCCTTGAGCTTCGCCGCAGCAGTTGTCCTCAGGCTTGCAACTAAAGAGCCAGCCTCCTTGACAATGTCCGCCGGCAAACTCTCGGGCTTCTCCGCGTGCTCCGCCGGTTGCTTCTCCTTCTCAGGTTCCGTCGTCTTGATGCTCGGCACTGCCTCTTCGCCGGGCACACCACTGGCAGGCGCAGGTTCCGCATTGAGACTCAGGCCGCGCGTCCTATTGGTGACCTCCTCTTGCAGCTTACTCCAGCCCTGGGCTGCCTGACCCTGGGCATCCTGGGCCTCTTTCTGAAGGTCGGTGAGATAGGCCTCACCTTGCTTGCGAGCTTGATTGAACCACCCGCCAAGCTTGGACCCCCAGGGTGAGGCGGAGACTGCTTGGAAGGCCTGCTGGAACTCGGTGTTGAGGGTCTGCGGCGGTTCGGATGTGTTTGCCTGCTTCTGGGATTGGTCGTTGGCATTGGCGGGCGAGTACGACTCCTCCTGCACGTGATCATATGCTACGTCCATATTGAAGTGTAGAGCGGCTTTGCAGCCGTAGCGTCAGTATGGATCAGGTCCCTCGCATACAGAGTTGGGCAGTGATATAGTGAAAGGAGTCGCGGTCGACTACGATATTCTCGGAGCTGAAGCTACGCGCGCTCGGTGCGGTGGGTGACAGGTGAGACAGGGACGAATGACGATGCAGCGGTTGCAGGGTTCGGCTTCGGGATTCAGGGTTGATGGCGGGGCGGCATGCGGAGGCGGGCCTTTAGGGCTGCAAGCGCCGCGCTGCCGTATTCCGATTGCTGTGCCTTCCTTATAGGGCAAGTTAAGTCGATCTGCTTGTCCTGTACGGGGGGAAGGGAACGTGTGAGGGATATACGCCCTTTCCATGTGCTATCAAAACATCTACGTAAAGCAATCTCAGGCTTGACGCTTGCTCAAGTCCTTTTCCAACTCGAATTCTTCCGACCCTTCAACTCTGAAAAAAGGCGGGGGTTCAGGCTGAAAACTCCTTGTAACCATGACATCCTTGATCGCATGTTTCTGTCGGAAACCTCCAGCCATATTTTAACCCATGGTAGCTCGAGCGCGCCTCTCCTGACGTCGGCGAATGGCATCCTCTGGCAGCCTCCTCCTCACAGGGTCCCTCGTGCACCACCTGCAGCACCGCAGGTGACAAAGCCTGCACTCAAAGATGTAATACGGCATCCGCTCACGACACTCCTCACAGTGGGCCGCAAATTCAAACCGTCTCCAGTTCGCGCTGTTGTAAGCACGCTCATGTCCGCAGGTGATGTGATTCCGGAGCCTCTGCGCGGCAACCTGGACATCACCGCCGGCAAACCCCCGTCCGGCTACGGTCTGAGCTCGGTCGAAGAGGCGCTCTTCAACCCATTGGGCGCAGTCGCAGTTTTTCCATGGCTCGGTGCAGACGTAACAGAACTCTGCAGAGCAAGGGCATCTGAAAAATCGTCAGCGGTGTGAATAATTCTTAACTGGTATAAATCCAGATCGTACTCACGTCATGTGGTTGCATCCGAACGTCAACTCAATCATACCCTTGCAGTCCGGGCACCGTTGCCAGTCTTCGTCTCCGGCAATCTTCAGTACGCTCTCCAAAGCTTCGTCGACTGGACACTCGCCTTCATGCACGGGGCCCTTGCAGGCCATGCAGGTCTCAGACTTGCAGTCGGGACAGACAGCAACTCGGTCATTACGGTCGTCCATTCCGATGAAGGCAGAACAGGTCGGTATGGAGCAATATATACGGTTCTTGTTGCCCAGCTCCTCTTTCTTTGACTCGTATTGGGCAGCGAGCTCTTCCGGAAGATGCGGTTTGATGGCCATGTATTCGAATGGCTTTTGACAGCAACGGGGCGGGAACAAGCTCTCGTCCGTGATGATGGCCCTGAGTAGTGTCTGTAAACATTCATCACAGTACCGGTGCTCGCAAGGGACTTGGCAAAAGTTGTTGCTGTCTTCATCTTCCGCTTCGTCGCCGCATGCAGCGCAGGCAATCCGAGGTGTGGCGACATCTGCTTGTGTCTCTGCTTCTTCAAGCTCGACGAACTTCTGACGCTTCTTGCTCTCTTCCACAAAAGGCGAGGCGGAACGCTTGAGGGCGCGGCCACGCGAGAAGTGCTGACCTGCTTGTGCTAATGCAGGAGTGTACCAGTGCGTGAGCCAGCGCCAGAACTCCATCAAGCGACGCTTCGTAGACTCCCGTCCGAAGGGCCACTCGAGGCGACTCTGGGCTAGAATCCTTGAACCATCTGTCTCGTCATCAGCACGTAAAGATCTACTTGTAAGTGAGCCACGTACTTGCCTTGCTCAGTTGCCACGCCATCTCGCACGACTTCGCTCTGTGTGGACTCGGCTACCACGATAACGCTTCAGCTCGATGCTGAACATTTCTCGTGCTAGCAACGTGTCGGGATCACTTGTTTCAGGCAACGACTCGAGCTCTTTCAGCTGCGTGTCGATGATTACACGCGCTGTGCCTTCATCCATCTCGTCGAGGAAACAAAACTCGATCCCCTGAGGAACCAGGCTGGCCATGGCTTGCCGAGTGTCTGAAACCTAATGTGTTGTTAACCATGCGATGCGTGGAGTAAATGGCAAGCGTCGCCATTCGAAAGAAGGCGATGAAGAATCCGAAAGCGTGAGGCGAGGTCAAAGCTTGACAGCGCTCACCTGTCTGCGGATTATATGCCACCACCCTGCAATGAACCTGCCTTAGCACGTGGACAACTGAAGGACTAATACCAACAATACATTCTCATTCTTTTCTTTTTGTAGTGCCTCGCTATGCATTCAAATTAACACACGACATTTACGCGAAGCCGGACCCTCCTTAAAAGACCTTACTGTACATTTACCTTGGCGAAACGTCGTCTGTGATAGTTTCCCATCAGTCACAGTGCACAAATTGAAGTACCATGCTTGGTATACTTTGCCTCTGATGGCACTTAGTGCTTCTTCTTGCCACCCCGCTTCTTCTTTTTCTTCTTAGCATCACCACTCTGTTGTCCATTCGAATTGTTTCCCGAACCACCCTTCTCAGGGCTTGTCTCGCGGGAGTGCTCGTCCCTTGAAGCATCGCCCTGGAAAGCGCCTAGCAGATTGTTTGTACTGCGGCTTGCCTCATTGATAGTCGTTGGTGACTCGTCAGAGGAGCTGTGCGTATCCAGTACCGTCTTCTTCACACCATCCACGTCCACAGTGGTTTCGGTAATGGATCCTGAGCGAGCCGGACGGCGAGACCTGCTGCCGCCAGGACTAGTAGCGCGCAAGTCGCCGACCTGATCTTCGTCTTGGGAGCTGCCAATGACCATTTTCTCGGGGACCTGTAAGTACTCGGGGCGTGCAGACCGCTCTTCTTGTTTAGGCGAGGCAGGCTTGCGGGATTCGGGGTCAGGCGAGGCGTGCTCTCGGGCTTCATGTGATGCCTCAGCCGCAGACATGGGTCGCTCTGGCTCCGAATTACCACGAGGTCGAGAAGAACCACCCTCCACATGCGTGCCGTAACTTGCTTGGACGGCTGCCGCACCGCCAGATGCATTATCGGTAGCCTTCTTCAGAAGACTAGTGCTCTCATCTGCGGACGTATGGGTGACAGAGGGTTCGACATCCGAGTGTCGTCTGGAGATCTGACCTTGCCCGTTTGTTCCATTTGCAGCCTGGCCTTCAGGAATCGTGCTGACACCTGGCTTGATCTTGACGCTGGTGTACTTTGTTGGCTTTGGTTTGCTTGCAACATTGCTTGGACCAAGATGCTTTAGATGCTGTCTCAGGTCAGGATTGTTGCTGCGCAGTGGCATTGGCTTTGTGTTCGGCTCCGAGGCATTCGAAGACTTCCTACGCATCATGAATGTCGTAGCCGGTGTCTGAGTACCGTTGACAGTGACGCTAGATTTCCGGCTTTCAGTCTTGGAAAGGAGAGGTGCGTGTTCGTCGTCGTGGCCTTCATGCGCCGCTTCATCGTCGATCTCCTCGAGCTTGCCAGCCTTGCCCAAACGGTACCGCTTCTGCTCTGCCGGAGCCAATCGCCTGATCGCCTTATGAACATCGACGAAGACATCCGACTCGTCGATGATTTCCTCTCCAATCAACTCCTCGATCACGTCTTCAAGAGTGACTACACCAAGAGCGCCTTTGTCGGTTCCAGGGAAGTCGGAGACGAGGACCATGTGACTTTTGCCTTCCTGGAAGAAGTTGATGATGTCCAGGCAAGACGTGTATGGTGATGTTTCCGGCAAAGTGGCGAGAGCGAAATCGCGCACCCGCATGCAGTCCTCAGGATCGTAGGTGATAAGGATCTTGACCAGCAGCATGCCAATGAAGTTCCGGCTGTTGTCAGGTGCATAGACAGGTATCCTTGAGTAGCCCTGGGACAGGATGACGTCCATCATGCGCTCGTCCAGCACTGTGTCCGCACTCATGGTGAACACATCCTGCATAGGTGTCATGACATCGCAGACCGGCTTGTCCTTCAGGTCCAAGACACTGTTGATGATGTTGGCCTCGTCTTCCATGAGCCTCTCGTTGGGCATCGTGCCCAGGGTCTTGTGCAGCTGCACCAAAGTCTTCAAGCCAGCTTTCTTGTACATTGTGCCATGGTCTTCGCCGAGAAGGTAATCGAGAAGTTTCGCGGTTGGCCATGCTACTGGAAACATGATCCACATGAGGCCCAGGACGCCAGGTGCGCAGAATGCGCCAATTGATAGACCATACCGGACGCAAACGGACTGCGGGGCAATCTCACCAAAGATGACTTTTGAAAATATCAGCACATCACATCCTCGCTTCTGTCACAGGTCGCCACCACTTACCAATAAGGACGGTACTGCTGAGGACAGCTGGCCACCCTCCTCCCAAGCTTCTGTCGAGGACAATGGGCAGGTTTCGTTTGTGATCACGTTGCTCAGCAAGAGCGTGACCAGAACCCAATGCTTGCCTTTCTTGAGCAGGTTGAGGACCTTGGTGGCGTGTTTCCTCTCGGCTCCTTCTCCAGACGTAGCAATGACTTGAAGATAGGTCTCATCTGCGCCATTTGGTCAGCACTTGGCGCCTTTAGTGTTCTGGTCCTTTCGCGGGCATCATTGTATATCGCGCGAGTTCAATACTCACCTTGTCCCATCAGAGCAATGGTCAACCCAGCGAACGCACCACCCGTCAGCACCAATGCGATTGCCACGCCAATGTATATCCAGAGACTCGGATCGCCCGGGTCCTTCGGCAAGTCATCATCGCCCTCAAAGATCTTCGCACTGCCATCTCTTGAAAAGATCCCAAGCGGCGCGGCGCTCGCCAATGGGATCAGACATAACTTCGCCAGCCCCAACACCGCCGGCCTCACCGCAGCAAAGCCCGCCGCCCCTCCATTCCGCAAAGACACACCGGTCCTGGCAGGATGGCCGCTGATGGGGAGGTGTAGTGTCCTCCCAGCAGTAGTCTCCTCCGCGCATCCATTGGGGCCACGTCTCGATTGACCCGGCCGGCCTACCACGGCACTCTCCACTAGCAGCAACAGCGTCCAACAGCTTCCCGGTCCTGTTTCGACGTGCTCAGCTCACGCGACGTGATCTGTGCGGGCGGGCAAGAGGAGTAGGCACCTACGCACTACGCTCGCATCTGCTTGGCCGCCGATGAAAAGTGACGCGCTGTGACGCTGGAAGGAAGTCCCGCTGCCGTTCGGGCACTCCCGGCCTAGTGTCAAAGTCTATTCCCGCAACCTCACTTCACATCTGGGATGCATTCACTCGATCCAACATCTTTCTCCGTCTCTGGGGCACCGCGAAGTCTCGCAGTGAGTCTTGCAACATGCTTCGAACCCTGATCGTAGTCGGGTCGAGTGCTAGCTGCGAATTACTGGCAGACTGGAAGCATGTTGACCACGTGTGCTTCCTCCGGGAGCGCAAAAGTACGAAGTCTTCGGATTTCAGTCTTGAATACCAATCAAGATATACCTGCGGGAGCTATACGAGCTTCATCCCAATAAACTACACTTGAGAGCCTGGATCTGAAGTCTATCGGAGATTCCCCTTTCAATAGAAATACGTATGTGCGTGAGGGAAGGAACTTGGGAAGCTTTCAGTCTTGCTGGCTAATACGGAAATGTCTTATTCACCAGGTTGCTCCGAGTGTTCTCTCGAGCCATGCTTCTGTGCTTTCAAGCGCTCTTCTCTTTCTATGATCTCTTTCATTTCCCGTTGCTGTCTTTTGCCACGCTCCTCGCGCTGTGCCGCATTCCCACCGACCTCTCTCAGCTGAATTGCCTTTCGTATCTTTCTGCTTTCTCCTTCTTGCCTCAGGGGATGACGAGAGGCAAAATTGAAAGCATCAGCTAGCACGTCGTGGGCAGCGATACTGATCTTTCCGCTACTCCATTCTATTGGAGCCCATTCTGGCAGTTCATGGAACCGACTGAGCCGTACCCAGGATCCTTGCGGTTTCAGCGTGGCCCCCAGAGCAGCCTAAAATGCGCACACCTGATGAAGGCTTTGGGTCGCTGGCAAGCTCGTCCACTAACAATGCGTACTCTTGCTCCTTACCTGGCGGCGGTATCCCTCCCCGTTCCCATCAGCTCCGCCGAAACTTGTTATCGAGGCCACCTGCAGGTTGCCTTCTTCGTTATTCATCAAGATGAGAGGACGACGATCTCCTACCACTGGCCCGTGTATGCTGTTTGCCCGGTCTGTGTCTTGGACACCTATTGCAAGGTCGCACATGTTTTCCATGATTGGACCCAGACCGAAAGTTCCTATGGGCGTTGCTGTGTTCTCGGCGATGTTGTTGGCGTTGTCAAAACTGCCGTACTGCTGGTGGTGAACAGCTGCGGACGCATGCGCAGTCAGTACATTCAGATTTCGGCAAAGATACTGCTGCTCTTCAGCGGTGCAACTTAGGATGAATCTTCCAGGGATCTCGGAAGGCGTCAGGTCTGACGATGTCAGGAGCCGGAGAGCGCGCTCTATTGCTGCTTCTGTCTCTGCTTCTTTGGACCCTTTCGGCGCAGGGAAGTACTCGGCTCGTTTGAGAGTATCGCGACCTTCTGGTGTACTTTCCGAGGCTAGATAAGGGTCGGCGAAGTCGTTGTTGACTCCCGGATAGGACGGTTGTCCTTTCCAGTACTGTGCTTTCTCCTTTTCCAGAGGTTGCACGCCGTTCCCTCTGTGTCGTGAGCCGCCCCTTGCCGCAAAACTATTCGTCATTCCGCCCATCCTAACATCCGAGTTGTCTCCTGAGCCAATGCCATTCCAACTGCGACGATCTCGAGCTGGGGACCGGCTGCGGCGTTTGGATGCTTTGCGAGATGCCGTTGGCGGATCTTGCCTTCTACTCCCATGCAAATTGGGTCTGGTCTCTCGACTTGGAGCTGTTGTATTGCGCAGAGTTTGAATACGTAAGTCACCGGTTGATCGGTCTCGATAGTTCCTGTGGTTCTGTCTACCGTCTACGCCTTCAGCCCCGGTATAGCCCTGCGTGACTGGAGGTAGCTGGCTTGGAGATTGGGGATGTTTTCGATGCGGGCAATTGCGCTGAACATGGCCAGGCTGATTACACCAAAAACATCTTGCTGCGGACCGTTCTCTCCCCCTCTCATTGCTGCTAGAAGTTGGGTTTGTCATTGCGTTTTTATGAATGGTTCGATTGTACTTATCTTGGTGGCGGCGAAGTTTACTAAAGCAAACTTGGTTGATCGATGTTGATCCATACCTATAGACATCCTGAGAAGCACGAACACTTTGATAGTTACTATCACAGTGTTTGAATCCCCGAATTGTTTCATTCAGATGCAGCAGTGACCTGCACCTACTTCGCAGTGAATATTAGCGCGCTACTTCGCCCAAACAAAGCCTTTGAAGCCTGACAAGGCTTTGTCTTAAGCAGCAACAGCAGTGCTTCGGAAGCAAACACAAGACTCCTTCAACACAAAGATAACTCAAACCGGTGTTAAAGAGCAATATCATATGGATGTTCACTGAACAGTACTCCTCATTCTCCCTATTGTTTCCTTTGGGCCGACGCTCTGCTCTTCTTGTCGCTTCTTATCACGCTTCTGTGGAGTTGCAAATCACACAAGTTCTCTGGCCCAGACCGAAGCAACCTAATCAAGCCCGCAATGGGAAAACGAACAGCCTCTGAAGATATCAATACTAGGCCTCTGAAGAACGCAAAAAATACTGATGCTTCCGGTCGCGATGCCATCGGTAAGCCTACACAGGAAATATTGCAGGACAAAGAAAGCGACGATATGGAGAAAGCCCAGGAGATGGCAAGCTCTTTGTCACCAGCCTCGAATAGCGAAAGAGTTGATTCAAAAGCTCCTCCGATCCTATAGAAGATGACGGAGGCTTATCCAATTCCTGTCACTCCTCACGGAAGCTTGCGAACAACGGCGTACACTCCGGCAATCAAAGTTGAGTGACCTGCAAAGACAGGGGTACCATTCATTCCCAACTAAAGGACTCAAAACCGAATGGAAAACCACGAGGGCCTAGCCTCGTCCATATGAGAACTACTCTCCGAGGGCTTGCTGATCGCTACTGCGTAGATCTTGCAGGCAAACTTGAACTCACGATGCTTTCGACAGATTGGCTCGCGCAACTAAGATCTCTGCAGAGCCGTCAAAAACCTGTCAAGAACATTGAGACAGAGCTGGAACAGATTGAGTCGCAGATTGAAAGAGATTTCGCAAGATTCTCGGAGCTGCTAACGAAACGTACGAAAAGAATACTAGAGCTCGATAAATAGTCTTCCGCAAAGGATGAACTGGAGCTTCATCAGAGCGAAATTGGAAGGACGATCGAAAGCATCAAAGAACACCACGCCCGTCAAATGTCATTGCGAGATGAACTCGCCGACCTCATGGCTCAGAGCGACGCCTTCGGCGAGCGGTTGATCAAAGCTGCTGACAGCCAATTGGTTTGTGCTGGTCTGCTCACTGCGAAACAAGAAGAGCACCGTATTGACGATACGACCGCCCGGCAAGACATTGGCAAAGCAAGCAAGCGGCGCTCGACCTCCCGGCAGGACAGTGAAGGTTCCAGTCGCCGTCCCCACAACCAGACGTCTAATGGCGAAGTGCAATATGGGTCCCCAGAAGGTCTACTGGCAGTACTGCAGAACGAGAGCAGTCGTGATCTCGAAGAAGCCAAACGAGCATTTTCGCAAGCTTCGAAAGCTTTCCATAACGTACGAGACACTTACGAGAAAAGGTACGAAATTTTTCAAAACGAAGTCAAGACTGGGAGGCTTCGCGGTACAAAAACCCTCTTCGATGGCGAGTACTTTCTGGAGCGCAACCGACTGAATCGCAGATTGGCTGTAGCTGAAGAGGAGTGGTGGTGCGGCAAGGAAGGATGCTCAGCGAACTGGAGCTCTGCCTCTTGCCCTTCAAACGTCTGACTTTGCTGATAGGTCTGATGATGGACATACTCCACAGGAGATTGAAGCATACGTCGCAAGCTTCGATATGGCTCGCATAGAACGATGGCGATCGGATGAAGCGCAGAAGGACATTGAGCAGGATGAGTCGAAGTGGGAACCAGGCCTGCCAGACCATGAAGCTGAAATTGCATCTGTAGCAGTGATCAGCAGTACGAGCCAGGATCGATATGACACTAGTCGGCGGAGCAAGCTGATCGCTCGCTGGCGCAAGGAGCAGGAAGACACCCGGAAGATTGAGCTGAGACGGTGGAGGAAAACCATGAAGGGATGATCATACACACTGCGTGCTCATTTTCAGGTTGAATTTGTAATACTGTAGTTATAAGAAGGGCGTTGTATCTTGGATCCGCCGTTTCCATTCGTCTTCTGATACATTTTCATTTGGACAGGTGACAAGCATCGTGCTTGATGTGGGTTCACAATGCTCGTTAACATAAATGGATTTATTCACTCATACCATGCAGCTATCGTCAAGATCAAGCATCCAATTTGCAAATGATTCTGTCATACTTTGAATGCTCTGACCAAAATATTAGGCTTGCGGCCTTCGGAGTAGCTCGTCCTCCGCTCATCGACATTATGAGCATCATTCGCGGCGATGATGTCCTCCCCTGTCTCTGCGTGATCCATTGCAGAGTCTGCATGCGGGAAGAAGCGATTCAAAAGCCAGTATATGAGACCAGCAGAGATGAAAGAGTAGACATATCCAATGGCAAACTGAACGGAGTTAGCGATGTTGACATACTTTCATGAGCACGACAAGAGTACGGGAGGGCAGTGTGACTTACAAATGCTGTCCGCCGAGAGATACACCAGTTGCTTCGCCACCCGCGGTAGCGATGTTGTCCACGAATCCAGGTAAAGGCGGGATGCATCCAGCAAGGAATGCCACCACAGAGCGCCAGTTGGTCGCGAACTTCGCCGAGTATCGATACATGCCGTGAAAGTTGTACATATCCGGCACCGAGACATTGCCTCGCCGGATGATGAAGTAATCGGTGATGAGGATGGACGTCATAGGACCCAAGAAGATGGTGTAGCCACTCAGGAAAGCCAAGAACTCAGCGGCAGATGCCAGGATCTTCCATGGGACGAAGGCCCAGCTGCCGATGAAAGCGGCGAGTAGCTGGCCACGGCGGATGTTGATGTACCTCGGACAGAAAGCCATGAGGTCGTTCGCTGCGCTGATTGAGTTGGCCGAAATGTTGATACCAAGGGTAACAATCAGAGATCGATGGCAGCGAAGGCAGCAGCAGCGCGACCAGCGTGGGATCCAGAGTCCATCCAGTGCGTGATGATGTCGATAGGGTTCCAGAGGGCTTCGCCGTACACGGGCTGCGCGGCCGCAGCAGTGAAGATGCCCAGCAATCCAACGACGGTAAAAATGAACGGAATGACAATTGCTTGCACATTCTGCGCGCTGGTCTTGTTGGCATATCTGGAGAAGTCGGCAATGTTCAGACCTAAGGTGGCGTAGTTACCGAGAACGCTGTTGAGATCTGTGAATGTCAGCATCCAGTCGTCTTACGTATGCCAATCGAGTACATACTTGAGAAAAACGCCCACGCAAGAACGGAGCCGTGTGCCGTAGTGCCTTTGGTGATGATCTCGCTGTGATATATCGTGCCGCCAGCTTTGTGTAGTGTGTCACCAAAGATGGCCAAGAAGCATATCGGAGCGATGATGCTCTTGAATGCAAAAAAGTATTGCACCTGGAGTCAAGTCAGCGAGTCCATCCATGTGGCTCCCTCGAATAAAAATGATTGAATTACCTTAGTGTAAGGTATACACAAGAACGGGATCTGAAGCAAGAAGTAGAGCAAGAACGCCACCATCCCGGCTGAAGTAATACCTTGGTCCTCGGGGATGTGATTCGGAAGGTTTGCGAAGCTTGGCCAGATCGCCATCAGCAAGACGTTCATACACTGACCACCCGTGGCTGTCTGTACACCGAGCCAAACGATGGCAAGAACACAGCGGGAAAGCACAACGAAATAGCTGAAGTAGTAGCCGAACGGCATACGAGAGAGGACCGGAAAAGGCGTATGGAGGGTAGCTCCCATTCTTCCGTTGATGGTGATGATGATGCCCATGATGGTATTGCCCAGTACGCAAGCACCGATGGCCATTCGCCAGCTGAGACCGACAGCGATCATGGAAGAAGCGACCTCCCAGTTGGAGACGGCCCAAGCGTCAGCCATCCAGTAAGCGACATATGCGCCCCAGTTCCAGGTCCTCTTCGAAGGCGGTATAGGATCGAAGTCGGCGTTGGAGGCATTCTTTGATACTGCGAAGCTGCTGGGCTCTTGATGGACTTCCAGGCTGAAGCGAGGCCATCTTCCTCTCACTTTGCTCACATGGCCTGCTACTGGAGTGGGAGTCTCAACGGCCGATGAGACTGGGGACGGATTCTTTTCGTTATCGTAATCTGGATTGCTGTTGAAAGCCATCCTGACCATCGCAACATGTAGCAGACAACAAAAGCGTTCGAACGTCGAAAATCGTCTGTATGTCGCTGGCTGTCGTCAGTAGATAAGAAGTTGTCAGACTTACATTGGTCGGCAAACCCTGCCTTCTTTGGCGCGAGTGCATAATCTAAGCGAAGACCAGGATTGTTGCAGATGGCGTGGCTTACAATGATCTGGAGCGCCGCACATGCGTGGTCGAGATAAAGAGAACCTTATCTGCCAAGGACTGTTGCAAGGACCCGGTTGGACCTATGAACTGCGAAGCCCTTATCTGCGCGCCGGATGATGTAACAAACCGCTGAGGCGATATCTTTGTGGGGTGAAACACATGCGAAGTTTGACCCAATGGATTTCTGGTGCTTCTAGAAGCAAAAGACTAGAATCTGGAGCTTCTAGAGCAGTGAGAAACTCGGGAACCACAACTGCAGAGGGACCAACATCTCCGGAAGGATGGATATTGCATATAGCCCTTCCTCTGCTTTGGAGGGGGACTGAAAGACTAGGCTTATTCACATTGGCTTATTTAGCTGCTGATAACATGAGAAAATGCAATCGTTAGCCACCCACACAGTCTAGATCTTTCATAATGGGCGGGAAGCAGAATGGGAGCATCTAGCCATCGCAGGTGATTCAACAGCTTGTGAATCTCGACACCAAAGTGCGGAGCATTGTATCTCCCGTCGCGTCAGTACCCAGAAAGGCATGTGCATTGAACACTTGCGCACAAAGCATTGGCCTTTAAATGCGCAATCGTCGCTCCTACTGCATGGTCTTGCCGGTCATCGAGGTTCGTGATCTTGACTTTAAAGCTTCGGAAAATGCAACCCTGCCCAGTGTTAACATGTGGTTTCTCCGCGCCTTTGGTCGCCTGTGCTGTTCCGGCCGCATCTGGTCTCATAGTCGAGAAGACTCGTCTTTCAGAGTGACAGGCTGTGACATGCTTGACGGGCTTGCATTCGGATCTTACAACAAAGATGCTGCGTTTGGCCTTTCATAGGGCGCTGCGCAAGCTGATTGTTTGGGCCATGACAGAAGAAGCACATAATTGCAGTGCAAGTCCTTGTCTACTCCCATCACAGTCGCGGTGATCCGCCCGTCATCCATCTTGGCAAGCATCGAAAGCCTCAGACGGGTGCACGAGTCTGATATGAAGACCTCGATAGAAATTTAAGATAGCGACCAGTCGGAATTATTCAAGGCAAAGATCCACTCTTTCCACATCACCTCACCCCAGCCTCTCTCTCAACCACGCCACAGCCGCCTTCAACCCGTCCTCCCCACCCCCATCACCACCCCAAAGCCCCTCTTCACCGCCTTGCACCAACTCGACCATCTCGTAAGCCTCAGCAACCAGAGCCTGCCTCTCCAATCTCTCCTCATCACTCAGCTTTCCGGATTTCCTCCGGCAACAGGATCTTTCGTCCAAAATCCGACGTCTGCGCGGTCCGGAGGAAACTCTTGCGAAGAAGCTGCGCCATCTCATCGGCCTGATCAGAGAGCGGGGAGAGGGAGCCGGAGAAGATATGGAAGGGAGGTAATTTCAGACCGAGCGAGGGGCTGGGGTAGCGTTTTGAGGTTTTCCTGGGAGACTTTATCTTGCCCCCGTCCGCGTCGTCCTCTACTTCTGGTGTTTCAGCGTCGTTGAGTCGGTTCGGGATAGCGCTCAAAGCGAGCTGTTGCCGGAAAAAGTCCTCCCGTTCCAGATAAGCCAGATGTTCCAGGTCATCTCGGGGACCGCTGGCGGAGAACTTCGGGACCTCTTTGCCAGGCGAGCGGAAAAAGAGTACAGGCGAAGCAAAGCTGTCAAAGTAGTGACCAGGACGCTTGAACAGCTTGTTCCTTGCGGTTAACAGAAGATCTTCCATCTCTTCGGAAGCAGGATGCGATTCCTTCCCATCGTCAATCCCGACCCAGTCGACAATAGGATTATTCAGCGCCGCAGCGACCACGCCAGCTTCGCCTATACGACATTCGGTCACAGCCAGCATAGCCGCGAGCCCGCCGCCGATAAGCTCACCGGAGACAGCGATCCTACCGATGCGCTCGGCGCGACCTGCGCGCAGGATCCCACGTTTAGGAAGGAGATGCGTTTTGATCCAATCGTAGCCTGCCAGGGCATCGTGGATATGCTGGGGATAAAGATGCTCGCCACCCAGGCGATAATTCAGCTGAACCACCGTCGTGATAGGCAGTCCGGCCTTAAGAATGGAAAGCAGAGAAGATTCATGGTCGGGATTCGGGAGAAAAGGGCCACGGGGTAAATGAATGAGCACCGAGGGGGGAGCGCTGGGAGGCGGTGGCGATGACGTGGAGATGGGATGGTGGATGCTTGACTTACCTTCAGTGGCTGGACATGATGATAGAGAATAACGACGGGAGATAATAGAGCCTACTCAAGGGAAAAGGTACCGCTGCTACCGCAGGCGACTTCGACTGTCTCTGTCGAATGGGTTGAGAAGAGGCGGCATCGTCTCAGTGAACACCTTCGACTCTTTACGCGTGGGACACGAGTTCGTATTATGAGACGTGTGAGCATGGCATGGACAAATGAGTGCGAATACTATTATTCAGGTGAGTACGTCGGGAAAGAAACACAAGGGAGACAGACGAAAGCGCGACAGGAAGTGAAGACGCGATGACGCTCGGACATGTTGGCCCGTGCTTAGCTCAGTTGGGAGAGACGAGACACCATGAGGACGAAAAGATTGAAGTAGTATTTTACCCCGCTATGCTACGCTACATGATCCAGAACATCTTCAAAAGACCCATCGATCAATGCGATTCTTCACTACTCACTCAAAAGATCTACTGCCAAACATTCCCAAACAGATCGTCAGCATTTCCGCCAAGACCACCCTGCTTCGGCCCAGTGGTAGTAGCCACGGGACTGGCGTGACTCCAGCCTCCGAACTCCTCGTCTTGCTGCACGTTCCAACCATCGGCACCGCTCGTCGTGGTGGCAGGCTGCGCTGGAGCCACTGGTTCCGGATCGCCCCATCCAGAGTCGAATGGTGATTCCATCTTCGATGCTGCTGCAGGGGTGACTGGAGACTTGAAGGTGCTGCTAGGGCTTGTCTGAGCAGGGATAGGAGGCTGAGTGGGAGCTGGCTCTGGTTCTGGGGATGCCCAAGCGTTGTTCGAGCCCCATGCGTCCATGTTGTTTAGACTACCGAAGCCGGACATGGCCGAGGCTTGCGGTGCAGGGGCTGGCTTTGGAGGGGATGATGGCGGCGGCTGCGACAGATTGAAAGCAGAGTTTTGAGCGTAGTTGCTTGCCTGAATCGGTGGCGGTGATTTTGCGGCGACGGGGGCTGGGGCTGGAGCTGGTTTCGGTGGAGGGGCCGATGATGTTGGAGAAGCCAGGTCAAAGAGGTCGCCCATCCCGCTGCTTGCTGGAGGCGGAGGACTCTTCGCTGAAACGGGTGCGGGAGATGGCATTGCTGATGAGAAATCACCAAAGTCCGCGCCGAAGCTCTCCTTGCGAGCAGTTGAAGTTGGCTGCGGAGGCGGCGGGGTGTTTTTCGGCGGTGGCGTAGGTTTCATATCGAAAAAGCTGCCGCCGCTTAATGAAGACTTGTTCATTGATGGCGCTCGCGAGTGGCCGGTCGGCGATGTAAGTCCCGAGAAAGGTTCAGGTTTGGCTTGCTGCTGCGGGGCAGATGAGAATGATAGGGAGCCAAAGGCATCTCCCAAGCCACCGAGCGCTTGCGCATTCGACTGCGAAGGCGAAGAGACGGGTGGCGGTGACTGCATACCGCCGAAGGCGTTGACATTGGAAGCCGCGGGCTGCTGGGGTGGTGGAGTCGGCTTTGATGCATACAGCGACAAGATAGACTGCTTAAGATCTGACCGGCCAGGTGCGCCTCCTGTGTTCGGCCCAGTGCTTGACGGTCTCGCTGGCGGTGCTGACTGGGTGCCACCAAAGAAGTCTAGGCCGAGCAGACTCTCACCAGGCTTCGTCTGCTTGGGAGCCGCGGCGGGCGCCTTCGGCGGTGGTGGTGCTCTGCTTGTGGCCGGCTCCGTGGTGCTCGGTCTTGCCGGCGCAGGCTCATTCATGTCCCCAAACAGGTCCACCTCCTGCGGCTTAGCGCGTGGAGGTTGTGGCAGACCGCCAGCACTAGGCGCACTAGCATTCCTCTGGTTTGCTCCACTTGTCGCTCTTGCCCGTTCCTGCACGACCTTCAGAGGGACATCGTCGTCCTCGCCCGCATCCAATGTGCTCGGGTCAGGCATAGGCCCATCCATAACCCACCGCCTGCTGTCGTACTTGGTGCGAATGAAGTTCTCAATCTTTGACTCGTTTGGCACATGGCCTTCTGCCAGCTTGCTCTCCCAGTACCTGTTTGCCCGTTTGTTGCCCCATTTGATCATCGAGCTCAGCTGTTCTTCTGTCCACGAATCCAAATCCACACTCTTGACTCTGCTGATGTGTACGCCCATGCTACGGTGGATGCCGGAGCACCGGATGCAGATAAAGACTCCTAGGTTCCATGACGCCCATCGCGGATGCTTGTTGCGCTTACAGTCGGCGCAAGACTTGTTGGACTCGAGTTTCACCAGTGCCTTCAGCGCAGCTCGATTGCGTTCGGCCGTCTCTGCCGCCGGCGGGCGTCGAAGGGCCATGGTGATTTTTGATGGTCTCGATTGGGAGTGAGTCGAGCAGGGTAACAAGTGACAATAATCAATGGGTGCCGGAATCCGGATGAGGTCTGGCCAGTCCCTTTGTCACGTTGCTGAGTCGACTGCCAGATACCTTGAGTGCAGTAGACAACCTGAGGCGGATATAATCGGTCGAGGTCGTTGTAATTGGAAGTGTACGTGAGAGTCACCCTGAAACGATCCGGGCAGTATTTCAGGTCGTCATGCTGCGTGGAGCTTCCACTATTATTGACATGGACCCGACAATTTCCCGCCAGCGCATTCGTTTCTGGGCCGTGCACGTTCTCGCCCCTCCTCGACTTCTGATTCCTCCTTGACCACCGAACGATGCAACAATTGATGGGGATTCCTTATGCATTGATTAACCAATGAACAACCGTCAATTTGACGCAGACAGAGTATGCCCTTTGGAAACGCAGTATTGAGAGTAGGTAAGAGACAGCCACAGCGCTGAGGCAGTGCGTCCTGAACCATTGGACCAGACACATCTAGACGTTGCAACCGGGAGTAGGTCAACCAGGATGGAAAAGAGAGGCAAGATGTCATCAACACTTGTGTATATTGAACGATTTGAAAGATCAATGCCGATCGGTGCTCAAAAAAAGACTTCGCCACCTCTCCCACTCGATGCACCGTACACGTAGAGGACTCGGATTGATGCTTCAACGCCACCCCCTAACTTCGCAGGCGAGCAAGCTGTGTCACTACACATGCACCAGCTGATCCCACATACTATGTATTCGGAAGTCACATAGTATACCGTGATGCTGCCTCAGCAACCATCAGTCAGCCGGCCCAGCCCAGATTGGAGAATCACTCAGCAGACGGGAGCTTGCCCGCATGTACTTCTACTGACCCCCTCACCATCCAGCGGGGTTGTCTGGATTAGTATCTTTTGCTTCACCCGCTCGCAGGACGCTATTAAGACTCATAGATCTGGTCTTGCGAAGCTCACCGGCTTTCGATGAACCTCAATCGCTGGCATCATCCCTTGTTCTGACTCCCCTCCCCAGAGCTGTAACATATTCAAGCAATAAAAAGAAAAAAGAACCCCAACTTCCCAACTCCCCAACTTCCCCCCTTCCCACCTCAACAAGCTCATACATACTCAATCCCACATCCCCCAATGCCCTCCCCCGCAATTCCTACCAAACAAACCGTCGCCCTCGTCCGCCAGCTCGGCGGACCCCTCGAATTCATCCACGACTGGCCCGTACCCTCACCCGGCCCGGACGAAATCCTCGCCAAAGTCCTCTACACAGGGGTATGCCAAAGCGACCTACACACGAAGAATGGCACAGCAGCGGGGATCGACGGACCCATCCGAAACATAAAGCTCCCACACATCGGGGGTCACGAGGGCGTAGGCAGGATCGTGAAACTCGGACCGGGACTCCCCGAACGGGATCCTTCGATTTATATAGGTGCCTTTGTCGGGATCCGGTTCGCGGCGCGGGTGTGTCGACGGTGCGAGTACTGTCTCTCAGGGAAGGAGCAGTATTGTCAGGGAGTCGGAGGATGGAAACTGACGAATCATCTCCATCATGAGGACGGGGCGTTCCAGGAATATTTAGTTCTTGATGCGGGATACTTGACTTTGTTGCCTGCGGAGACGAATCCGGTTTTGGCGGCGCCGACGCTGTGTGCGGGGCTGACGGCGTATAAGGCTGTTCTGAATGCTGATGTTAAGGTTGGGGACTGGGTTGTTGTTGTTGGTGCTGGGGGTGGGCTTGGTGAGTTTCGCTCGGCTTCCTTCGTACATCCGTTAAGACTTATTGAAGCTTGGTAGGTCAGTACGCAGTACAATACGCGCGAAATAGTGGCGCCAAAGTCATTGGGGTAGACACAGGTGAAGAGAAAAAGGCTCTAGTAGAATCGTTCGGAGCAACGTTCCTCGACTTCCGCAAGACGACATCAGATCTCATCCCACAAGTCCAACGACTAACTCAGGGCGGGGCACACAGCGTAATCGTCTGCGCAGGATCCTCCGCCGCCTTCGCGCAAGCAGCATCCATGCTCCGCGTCGGCGGCACGCTCTGCTGCATCGGGATCCCACCAGGCGGAGGCCGGATCGAGACCAGCGTGGTGGAGATCGTGATCAAAGGGATCAAGATCCACGGCAACCTTGTCGGGAACCTGAAAGAATGCTTAGATGCGGTGAAGCAGGTTACGGAGGGGCTGGTGAAACCGAAAGTCCAGGTTCGGCCATTCGAGGATCTACCTGCGGTGTATGTGGAGATGGAGCAGGGCGAGATAGCTGGGCGGGTGGTGTTGAAGATTGGCGATGATCCGGGGCAGGGCATAAGGGTGCAGAGCCGTTTGTGAGGCTGGATGTGACATTGTATCATCTTCTTGTTCCTGGATTTAGCAGCGTACCGATGTCTGACTCCATTGGTGCAGACAAGCTGCCTTATTTGCTCAGCTCTCAGCAAGCGGCGCTATGTCAGGCCTGTAAGTCATGTCATGATTACCAGTAATTTTCCGAGTGTAGCCATAGCTACACAGGACACTTTTCCACATCCGACTTGCATAAATATGTCCGTAGAGGAATTTTGAAGCTGAAGGAAGAAGACAAGGTATGGAAAAGCAATATAATCTTGGCCGTCGCTATCTGGTATCAACGCTAAAATAACAATGCATTACCCAATCAAATGATAAAGATCTGCTCCTCGAGAGCTGAGGAAATATTTCATCCCCGTGTAGCAGGTCTCCTGCCCACGAGCGAGGGCTTTGGCTTCGGCGGAGCGACCACGGTGCTCTTCCGCTTGATGGTGAAAAGGCTTTTGAGCCGCTTTAATCGTGACTCGCGCTCCTTGTCCTGTTTTTCGATCTCGTCCCGGGAGGGCGCTGGCGATGGCGGTGCGCTCTCGTGGCTTCTTCTTCATCTTCGTTTGTGTCAGGCTGATGTACGCCCCTACGCTGTCTTTCTTCTCTGCGTCTCTCGTCCTTCACGAACGCCGAGACGCACGCTTGTAGGACCTGGCAGGCATTGAGGCCCTTGAGGGTGCCGAGCGCACACTGGCTGTCGGGGTTGCGCCAGGGACAGTGCTCTCGATGCAGCTCCACCAAGTCCACGATTGTTGCTGTTTGGTCATCGTCATCGGAGCTGGATCGGGCGGGCTTGTACCCCGGTTGATACATCCAAAGGCCTATTCGCTGGAAGCAAGCATCGCAGTGCAGCAATTCGTTTCCAGAGTCTTCTGAGCCTGTCCATCCATGCATTGCGATTTCGAGAGCTTTCAGAGAGTCCTCCGGTGCTGGCTGTTCTTCGCCAGGCGGGCCGAGGACATCAGCCGGTAGGTCAGCAAGGAGCTGGTCGGTTGGTATGAGGCTTTGCTTATCCTGAGGCAATCCTCGAAGAGTACGTCCCGGATGGCGTCGCTGATTTGATGTAGCGACTGGTATCGTCTGCGAAGCTGGGGTTGCCAAGATGCGGCTCTGATGACTTGAAGGCGGTAGATGTCGTCTGGACAGCCGGTCCTTCTCCATGGGCAGGACTCTGAGTGACCTTCGACGATGAGCGCTTGATACTTCAAAGCCAAGGCGCTCTCTAGTTCATCGTCATCTTGCTCCGTATCCCCTTGCGCATCATCGTCATCATCGCTCTTGACACCTTCGCCTCGGTTGACGCCCTCAGCCTTTGCAAAATCCAAGCTGACCACTACTCGCTTCCCGCAGCAGCCTTTGCAGGCCACGGTATTGACATCAACGCATGACCAACCCCGCTTCGCCCACTTGACTTCGCTGATGGATTGGGGTTTGGGATGCCATAGACTGACTCTGCTGAACGTCCGGAGTCTTGCCAGGAAGGTGTCTTGAGACCAAGGGGAAAAGGCCGGCGGCGGCTTCGGTGACTGGTTGGGCTTCCCAGGCGTGGCAGGGTTATTGGCAGTCGCCGTGGTATGGCGGGAAGCAACAGAAGCGGCGGAAAGGTTTCGTCTCGGGCGCTTGGCGGCGGGTTCGGTGGCGACGCTGGTGGAAGAGGCGTTGGGGTTGTTGAAGGCGTCGAGGGACTTGTAGAAGTTGCGCTTCTTGGTTGCGATTGCCTCGGCCATGCTTACTCTGTAGACTACAGCACAGCAGTGTCTACTACCTACCTGGGTACCGGTAGGTACTATAGGCTAAGGTAGGCAGGTAGCACTATACGAGGTAGTTGTGTATGTACGAGTGATTAATTTGATAGACATGAAGGACCTGAAATAGCCAACAAACATCCAATGTGCCACCTGCTCTCATTGTTCCATTCTCGCCATTCATCGAAGCGCCAACCTGAATGCATTGACAAGCTGCAGCTGGAGCGGGCACCTCCCGTCACCTCAAACAACGCGATGTCGTGCCTGAGGCAAAACGGCCGTCGGTGTCATCACGCTTGAAGATGCCGATGCCGCTCGCTTCGCCCAAGATCGCCACTACTCGCATCCTTTGGTTTGATAATCACTCCTTATACCCTAGGGTACATATTACACTTCGGAGGCTTGACCCTGCCGTCGTAAAATGACTCAATATCATCTTCAGTAGGTACTCAAGCATTGCATCTGGCCAGGAGGGACTCCATGATCACCAACCTCACGGCCAGAAGTTGGAAGTGTCCAGTCAAGCCTCTCCAGACTATCAGGACAGGAAGGAACGCGCGTAGGCTACAGCGGACATGGCCACATCAGCAGGCCATACGCCATCCGGATCAGAAGATCATCAACACATACGCCTGGCCTGCCAGGCATGTCAGCGCAAGAAGATCAAGTGTGACCGGTCTTTCCCTTGCGGCCAATGCACTCGCTCTTCTCTGCAATGCGTCCCCAGCACGCGGAAACCACGGACACGACATGTAGGGAAACGCGCGGTGGACTCGGAGCTGCGCAGTCGCATCAGCAAGCTCGAGGGTCTGGTGGAAAGCTTGAGTGGTGAGGTGGGAATGGCCAGCGGAAGCCCTGGGCCCGAAGACTACACCCCTGCCGGTGAATCCTCCAACATGCCCCAGCAAGCTCCGAGCGATCCAGACAGTATCGCTTCACCGACCGTCGGCAAATACATGGGGAGCACATTCTGGTCTTCACTCACTACAGAAGTACAGGCGCTTAGGGATGCACTGGAAGAGGACCAGGGCGATGACGAGCCTGAGCCGACCTCGCCAACCACCTCCAGCAATGGTCTGAATGCTACACCTTCAGCTAACGAGTACGACTTCATCATCTGTCCACCCACATCCATCTATGTCATGCCGGGAGCATTAGAGGAACCGTCACCGCAGATGCAGGCGATACTCTATGGAACATTCATCGAGAATGTTGCGCCAATGTTCAAAGTGTTCCACATTCCCACTCTGCGAAGATTTGTAGAGAGAGGGATGCCGTACCTTGGTCAGGATCCAAGCTCGCTACCCAATCGAGCAGTCAAGGCGTCCTTGTGGTTTTCAGCAGTCAACACAATCAGCGACAACGAGTGTCAGGTGAGGTTTCATCAGACGAGGGCGACTTTGATGCAGCAGTATCGGCGAATAGTAGACGTTTTGCTGGCTCAGGCGGACGTCATGAACACTTCAGACCTTGCTGTACTTCAAGCCTTCGTGACAACACTTGTGAGTTGCATCCCGTCGCCATCACCTTACGCTATCGCTGACTTTTCATAGATCGCTTCACGCATATCGGATGTCTCAAGGAGAGCATGGACAATGACAGCTCTAGTAGTTCGCATAGCTCGAGCAATGGATTTGCATCACGAACTTTCCCGGGCGAACACCTTTCGAGACAGAGCTGCGACGACGAGCATGGTATGCCATTCGCTTCCTAGACATTTTCACTGCCATGGACAGAGCCACAGAACCCATCATCACAGGTGGTAGTCATACCACGCCTCGTCCAAACAACGTGAATGATTCCGAGTTTGATGAGGCTTCCACTGCTATACCGCATCACGAGAACAAGCTTACCGATATGGCATTCGCCTTGCTAGCATCGGAAGCCACTGGCGTCACACAGCGCCTCAACACGCCAGAAATCAAACCTTCCGGAGACACATGGCAACTCAGGCTAGAAATTGCCCAAAGCTTTGGCAAGCAGGTCCATGAGAAATATGTCAAGCACTGCGACATGTCAATACCTTTTCATCGCCTTATCTCGGCAATAGCCAAGTCAATGTCCGCTGGCATGGTACTCCGAGCCGTGCGGCCTATGCAGCGGCATGTTTCGAGCGTACCACCGCGGATAGATAGTCCTTACGTCCTCCGCATAGCTGTAGATGCTCTCCGGGAGAACGAAAAGATCTACGAAGATCCCGAGGCGGAAAGGTGGAGGTGGCTCGTATGGGTTCAATGGCATCCACTGGCCGTCGCTCTAGCCGGTCTCTGCTCCATCCGAGGCGCACCACTAGCCGCAGAAGCCTGGTCCGTCGTGGATAAGTCGTACACGCGGCATAGCATGCACGTAGCCGACACGCGGAACGGGATGCTCTGGCGGCCGATCGAAAAGCTCTATAAGAAAGCCCGCTCGTTCCGCGATGCTGGACAACGAAGTCCACAGCCTGTTGCGAAGCAGACTCAGCCCTCTCCAGCAGACCTCAACAGCTCATCACTCCCACCCTTCTACAACCCTCCATCCTTCCAGAACTCCCTTCCTCAATTCCCGGAGAGTCCAGCGCCGCTAGACCCCATGATGATCACTACGCCCATGGACTTCAACGCCATGACCGCATCGACCGACTTCAATTTTGCGAACCATCCTCTAATGACTGCTGGTGCTGCTGCTGCTTGCGCTGGACCACCAGCAGGCGACGCGAATTCCTGGCTCGACTGGGAGAACATCATGAGCGACTTCGAAAGCCTGCCGATGGAAGTGGGGGATGATTTCTCGGCGCAGCCGTATCAGAATCTGTCGGAGGGACAGCGGTGGCCGAATGTTTTACATAATGATTTAGTGTAGATGATGATTCCTGACGGTACCCCAGAAAAGGGAGGATTGTAGAAGTATTGGAGAGCCTCGGCGGTGTAATCGATAAGCTCCTCTCTATGAAGTAGACTGAGGGCGTTAGTCTCATCTCACAAGAAGAATTGCAGGTCTATCCATTGACCATCTTGTCTAGCAGTTCGTTCGGAAAAGCCAGCATGTCACTATTGAAGCGAAAGGGAGCGATAATACGGGAATGTAAACTAAGGAATGAAAAAGCAAAGCAGTAGTCGCCCACGCAAGGCTTCGCCATCTCCTCCAGCGCGCTCTGTCGACCCGTGATTAATTCTCGGACTGAACTCCGCCACAAAGATCAAGCCGCGTTCAGTAGTGACCTACCGCTCAAATGAGCACTGCGAAATAATTCTCTCAATTCGATCGATCTACTAAAGCAATGAGAACGGACCATCCTCAATCGAACAGACCATCACACACCAAACGAAATGGTTTGATAATGATATACCAACCACGACTCGTTCATCGGACACAAATCAGACAGCGAGTGCGTCACAAATTCACTCGGATGTCGGCCTGGTTGGACGAATTTCTAGCTGGTCGGTGCACGACCATTCCTTTTACTCCTTCGTCCATTTGGTCCGGTCTATCGGTCCCGTCGGTCCCGACAACTTAACATTCACCGCTGGGACGTCACACCGGCAGAATTACTTCTCAATTGGACGCGAGGTTTTCATGCCATTGCCAACAAGAAAAAGGCCTTGGATCCACACCTAACCTCAATGAAATCAGAAAGAAGCGCAAAGCTCAGCATGGGCCAAGAAAGAGAAAGCTTCTGACAGAAGAAGACGATGAACTTGTCACGGCAAATCGGAAGAGTACACCCGCACAACCCAGAGGGAAGAAGGAATTGGAATTTAAAGCCCATTCGATCATCATGGATTCCCCACACTTTTCCAACCCGCACGCTAGTTGACAGTCCCAAAACTCAAATTGGACCCGCTGGAGCCGCATGGACCGAGGGAGAGCGCGGGCAATGACAACATTTACCTTTGGACGGAGCATCGCTGGCTTCCTGTGCCTCTCTTCGACTCCTCTGGCTGCGCCTGGTCATACGCTTCTCCGCGAAGCTTTTTCGCCCGTGACATTCTGCCTGGATGGAAACGGTCGACTTGGCTCGGCCATGTTGTCATAGTCAATAATGAAGTGGGGTTCCCCCATGGTGTTGGAGGCGGGAAGAGGTAGGTACAAGAGTTGCTCTCTCGCCGTCCGCCTGTTTTGCAGATATGCATCGCTTTATCCATTCCAGTCGCTTCTCGTATCACAGTCGCTTCTCACATCATCATGCACTTCGCCCGCGCTGCAGCCCTTTCCGGCATGGCGGCCGTTGCCGTCCACGCCCAGGACTATGACAACGAGGACCCGAGCCCGACCAGCTGGAGCAAGAGCGCTTCCCCCATGTACACGGCCAACTCCTCCATGGCCTCCGGTCAGTGCTCTAACGGCTATGTCTGCAACAACAACATGATCCAGCCTACCTCGGCCGACGCGCAGACCCTCACCTACGCCTACGCCATCCAGAACCTGCTGGTCAAGTGGTACAACTCCTACGACTTTACCGCTGATGCCTTCTCTTCCCTTCCGAATGCCCAGCAGGAGGGCATGAACGGCGACACCATGGCCGCCAACGCCGCCGCCAACTTCGCCGGCCTGAAGCAGCAGGCTCAGCTCGGCCTCGAGGCCATCCAGCAGCTCGGCGAGGTCGTCGGCGCTAGCATGCCATCCTGCGACTACAACCTGCCGCCCGGCCTGCCCAACGTCACCGCTGCCATCATGAGCGCAACCCAGGTCGAGGCCACCCTCTGCGGTGCCTTCATCGGCGGCGCCGACTACGTCTACCACCCAGCCGTCGCGAACCTGATGGCGCGCATGTCCGCCGAGCACGGCATCCACGGCTCCTTCCTGCACACCTACACGCAGGCTGTGCCCTTCAGCGCGGACTCCGAGTCCCTCACTCCGGCCTTCACCCCAGACCAGATCCTGTCTTCGGGCATGGGCGTTGGATACCTCGGCGACTACATTCCAGAGGGCTGCGTGAGCGCGCCAGCCCCACCGTGCGGCGCATCCATTTCCTTCGGTCCTCTGCTCCCCTCCACTTCCGGCGCTGGCTCGATGACGCCCGCGACCGCGACTGCTGGAGGTGCTGGCGCTGGCGCAATGACAACGGGTAACGGCATGGGCGCTGCTCAGCCAACTGGCGGCATGGGAGGCGGCGCATACGGCGCTACCACCCCGGGTATGGGCGCTGCGCAGCCGACCGGTAGCATGATGGGCGGCGGCGCGGCCGCAGGCGGTAACGGCACAGCTGGCGCTGCCGGCGGCACTGGTGTAGCTGCTGGCACTTCGTCAGCCTCCACCGCCATCTACACTGGTGCGGCAGCTCCCCAGGCCATTGGCGGTTTCGCCAGCGGTCTTCTGGGTGTCTTCAGCTTCCTTGGCATGCTTTAAGAAGGGTGTTTGGCTGATTGCTGAGGATGTTGTGATGGGATACTGAAAGTAATGCCTCTCGTAGACATAATAATACTGTAACCATCATTTAATTGATACACCTCCATATGATGTCTCTCCACACTCGGTTACAAGTCACAGATGTTCATCCCTAGAATTGACTCCTCAAAGTTGTGTGTATATCATTGCAAGTCCACTGCTTACCTGGATATCCTGTGCCAGAGACGATGAACGAGTGCGATATGCTATGATTATCCATAATGAAGTGTTGAATGCGACCGCTATGGCAATCGACAGCCGTGAACATGTCTTCCTTTACTCTACACTAAAGCATGTCCCGCCATCTTGAACACCTCCGCCGACTACTCGAGCAAAGACGATATCTAAAACGATGTAGTATTTCCCATAGCCACCCGTGTCGCGCTACTCTGACGTAACCCACATCGAGCTAATCTGACGGAACATGGCGCTGCCTCTCGACTGCGCCAACAACTTGACAGCCGAATGCGCAAAACGGCAGGATACAAATAACGTTTACCCATTTGCAACAAATATTGTCATAGACCTAAGGAACATGGCGCTTCCTCAATCAAATATCCTGCGCATTTAACAAATACAGACAAACCTCGCCGAATGTGCGGTCCATGTATAAGCGTCTTTCATTACCGGTCTTCCCCATTATTTCTCTTCTCCATGCAGTGCCTTTGAACTTTATGCTTACCCATTTGCTACAGACATTTTCATGAACGGAAAGGAGAAGAGATTTCCGTGCAGCTAAGAAGTCTGAGAGCGCGCCTATCTGACGCTTGAAAGTCATGTTGACATTTATATCAATATGCATAGAAACGCTACCAAATGATTACTACAAGACTCTAAGAAAATGCCACTGCCGTCAAACACGCAAATGGAATCCCGAGGGAATCAGACCAAGAGCTCCGCTAATAATCATCACTATCATAGTCATCCTCAGGCAAAAGCGCCCTGTACCGTCTACTAGCCAGATCCTGCTCGAGGCCACCATCGCCCTCAGGATCCACATAACCCCTACCACCGAAAAAGCTGAGGGCGACAGGCAAGAAGACCAAAGCGTGCAGAGCGGCCCAGAGGACAAGGGCAAGCCAGACACGGAAGTAGTAGATTTCGAAGATCTTGCTCCGCGTGAACGCCAAGACGAAGACGCCGAGGAGTTTGGTGACGGTGATGCCGGAGAAGACGGAGGCGCCGACATTGACGAGGGCGGCGAAGGCGCGGGCGGAGCGGTCGGCGTTGAGGGCGAATTTGGCGGGGGAGGCGCGGTCGAGGATGGACGGGGCGGGGAGGGTGAAGGCGCGGGCGATGTGGGCGCAGAACTCGACGCCGATGCCGACGCAGATGACGATGTTGACGAGGCTGACGGCGTTGAGGGAGACGCCGGCGAGGGCCATGGTGCCGACGATGTCAACGACGATCATGGCTACGGTGACGGTGACGACGAGCCCGGTCGCTAGGGAGCCGAGCAGCGTGCTGCTGATGAGGAGGATGAAGGCTAGGGCTGCGCCGACCAGAGCGGTAGAGAGCTTGACAATGGTGGCGTACTGGTCGAAGAAGATGTAGAACTTGCTGTATGGGAAAACCTCAAGACCCGGGTTTTCGGCGTTGATGCCTTTAGCAATCCGTCTCGCTGCAGCGTATGCCTGGATGAAATCGTCCTGGCTCCGAAGCGGCGTGTGCGCGGTTCTGAAATGCGTCGCAGGTGTAGACGTCTTGTTGCGATTCACGACAACAGCGTCGCCGTAGGGAGCCTGACCTGCCAGGGGACACTCAGCAGTAGTGGGGCTCTCTAGCCATCTGACCATGTAGTCCACGAACTCCTGGCCTTCCGGCATGCCGTACATGCTTACATTCCAGGCCGGGTCTCTGTCCGCAAAGCAAGTACTGCCATCTTCGTCAACGCAGCAGCTGTCCAAGTCCGGATTCAGCCAGCCAAAGTAGTCATCGATCCAGCTTGCCGTTGCATCGCTGATATAACTAATCTCTGGCCGCTTTCGCTCCTGCTCAAGCACATTCGCCAAGCTGAACTCTTTACACGTACTGAATCTCCCACAAAGTTCCTGCTGATGAACTCTCTGCGTAGCGTTCACGCCCTTCGTAACAAAGTACACAGGCGGTCCCGCACCGAAGTAATCATATAGATCGTTGAAGTAGTTGATCAGGTAGCTATCGCTTGGGATAGCAATTCTCTGATCCAGACCCAGTGGTACTTCCGGCAACAATGCTATACCAGCGGCAAAGAATCCCAGGAAAATGGTCATGATGAAGACTCGCATCTTGTTCTCCAGAATGGTCGGGGCATAGTGCTTCCGGATAAAGCGACTCAGCCAGCCTTCTTCATCCATGCCAGAGAAAGGCGCGCCACCGTATCCATGTGGCATAGCCGAATCAGTACCACCCTTCACCTGAAGACAAGGAATGCAGTCGGCGCGACCTGCCTCCACTCGCTCCTGGTTAAGCGCTAAGACAGACACGAACATCGTAACCTGAAGGACAGCATTGATGAAAACCGCTCCGGCGGCGTAGGCGGCGAAATTCCTAACCGCAGGCATCCCCACAGCAGCGCCCAGCGCGAACGCCAGCGTCTCAGTCGTAGCCGAAAGCAGGATCGAAGGACCCATACGACCCAAAGCCCTCGCGACCCTTTCAGAGACTGGCTCGTCAGCATGGCTGATATTGACACGTTCGAACTCGTGGACGATAAGGAAGATATTGTCCACGCCGACGGCCAAGACTAAGAAAGGTATGACCTCTGCAATGATCAGGGTAGCCTTGACGCCGGTAGCCGCGAATAGACCGACCGATGCCGCGACGGACATGAGCACGATCAGGATGCCCACGATGCCGAGGAGGAACTTGCTCTGCACGAGGGCCGCAGCCGGGTTTCTTAGAACCATACTCGTAGTGACGGTCGTGCTGCCCAGAGCGAGGGAAGCATAGAAGAACATGACGATGTAGCTGACGACGACGATCTTCGCGTCGGTGTTGGTATTCTTGTTCAGTTCCTGCTCGAGGCTGATCTCCGTGTTAAACGAAAGTCTCAAGCCACGCTCTTTAGCTTCTTCTTGCACATCGAGAAGGAGGTTCTTTCAAGCTCTCCTCAAACTCCTCGGCCTTCTCCAGTTCAGGGTCGCCAGGGTTGTAATTGCTCACGACCCAAGTTGTGACAAGTGCTTGCGCCTTCGTAATCGGCTCGGTGCTGTAGTTGTATCCGCCCAGTAATCTCTCAATGACGAGAGGCTGACCGAAAGCCGGGAGACAATTCACAGGCGTGTCGACGCAATCCTGGATCTGATCCGCCCAATCATCCGGCTCAAGCATGTCAAAGTCGCCTTGGAAATATTGTGAGACACTCTGGATCACGCACGCCTCTCCTGTAGGCTGATAGCATACATCATCAAAAGTGTATCCATGCTCTGGGGTTTTGATCTTTGCAACGCGATCTTCAACATCGAACCACCAGCGTAGCGTCTCGTAGCTCAACACAGGTCCAGCTTCACCAGTCGGGTTCGTGTCGTTCACGAGGAAAGCTTGCTCGGCACGGAAGAAAGGGCCAAAGTTTGTGTCGAAGAAGTTCTTCTCCTGCGCTGCGTCAGAGTCGGGTGCGACCCAGAGCTTGACGGGATCCGTCTCGACGGCAAAGCGTAGCCAGCCAAGACTCAGTAGACCGACAACCACGATCGAAGAACCGATCGTAATGGCTGGGAAGTTGGCACATGTGCGAGCAAGCCCACTGAAAGCGCGATCGAAGTAAGTGTTCAAGAAATAATGCTTAGTCGGACGCTCGACAAAGCCACTTCGAGTGATAGCGGCGCCCTCATCTTCCTCATCCTCAGGGACAGTATCCTGCAATAATTGCAGACGCTCGTTCTTGCTCTTCCTGTGTTTAGCAGCAGCAACGTGACCGCTGACCGCCAAAACCAACAACGTGACGAAGATGGCGTATACCACAATAACGCCGAAGCTCAGACAAGGCAGCAGCCCAACATGACACTCCTTCTTCTGCTCCACAGCCGGCAAGCTCGGACAAGCGGCCTCGCAATCCACGCACGCGCATCGGTACCGCTCATCCCGACTATTACAAGCCTTAGGATCATCCAGGACAGTCTTCATCCCATCGAAATCCTTACTGTCCGGTCGAGGGAAGTTGATCTGGAAAGGACTTCCCAAGAAGGGCTTCTTATCGCCCAGATACTTCAAGAGCTGGGTATAATTCTTCGCGCCGCCTCCAATGAAATCCATAGCCTTGCCGCCCGTGGCACCGAACTTGACATCCTTGCAGCTATCGTAGAAGCCCGCGCCATACTCGTCGCTGACGAGGTGATCCAGCTCGGTGACGAGGAACTTGTCATTCTTGGGCACCGTGTCGGTGACGTTGACGAACAAACTTTGGTCCGGAGAGCATGTAAAAGTGCAGAAGAGGTCGAAGAAATTCTGTTTGCAAGCGGGACAGGCGGAGATGATATTCTGGGCCTTCTGGAGGTTGGACTGCAGGGCTTCGATCTGTTCCTGCTCGCAGCAGACTTTGGTGTCGGCCCAGCGGTCACCGCAGAGGGAGACGAGGGAGTCTCGGACGGCGGGCGAGGGTTCTTTGGCGAGGCCGTTGTCCGGACAGGGGAGTTGGGAGCCGAAGAGGGATTGGCTGCCACAGTGGCCGCGGATGGCGCATCGACCGGCTTCGTGTTTGGTGGTGAGATCTGGGCCTGATGCTGCGATGCTGGTCGCTGCTAGTGATGACCATATTGGGATCCAATTCGTCACCCTCATCTTTGCTCTTCTTCTTCCGCTCCGAAGAGCTACAGCTCGGGTGGCTGGCAGTGATCGCCTCTTATCGTAGCTCTTGCTGTTGTTGTTGTATTGCGATACACTCTCTTGTCTCGCCGTAGGTCAATGGTGCAGAATATGCACGTGGTCGGCGGTGATTCTCGTGATGATGTTGTTAAGGTGGGGTGCCTGATAGTGGCAAGAAACCAGAAGCAAACGCCGTCGGGTGATTACTCGCCATCTGGTGATCCAAAGCGTCATCTGCACGCCGCCTCACCCGCCCGCCGGCCGCCTCGCCTGTTCCTGGCAAGCTCTCCCCACACGTTCGGCACCTGCCGCTTTGAGCCTCCCCCAGAGCCTCCACGCAACCCCGGAAAGGATCGGGTCCATCATCACATTTATTATGTGGACTTTACTGTAGAACATCGAACACGAAGGCACCCCTATCACCAAAGACCATACGCACAAGGCAGCTGAAACGATGATCCCACATCTTCGGCAGAATGAGAAGCACACATATAATTGCACAGAATAAAACGCTACTGAACTATCTTATGACCACCACACACACTAAAAAGGACAGCTTCTCTTCTACTTGCTCCTCTGCTCTCATCCAGCCCATCTGATTAGAAAAAGGAAGCATGCATGTAATCTTCACCCGTGGTATATTGCCCTTCTAATCAACAGCCGGTACAAAGCAATGGTTTCTTTTTTCTCCGCTCCGCCTTCTGTTCAACCCTCGACCGCTCAAGCGAATAATCATACCTAGGTACCTTCCGAGATAAAAGGTATACATGGGTTCTCCTTTCGTCATCAAACTCGGCACCAGGAGAGGAGTGCTGAGGTCTCTACGCATGGATAGGGCGGGAGTCTGCTTCCACCTGTTCAGCCCCAGACTTGTCGGCCTCGCGCTCGTTCTCCTGGCCTTCTTTGCCTCGCTGCTGCCCACCCCTGGTAGCCCTGGGCGGACCATGGACCCTCAGTGTTGCCACGGCACGATGCTGAGCGTGCTGGCGAGTCGTTCCATTGCCCACCCCGTTCGGCGACCGCGGCGTCTCCCTGCGCCAGCTCTTGGATTCATCCTTCTAGGAGTCACCGCCGCTGCCTGCAGCCGGAGCGCCTTCCGCCTTGCCGCCTCTGTCACCGCCGCGGCCACCCCTGCCACGGCCACGGTCACCTCTGAAGCCACCTCGGCCACGCCCACGACCGCCACGGCCTGACTCGGAATCGCTGCCTGTCGTCGCGCCACTGGCTGACTGGTACCCACCACGCTCAGCCGCACCACCACGCTGAGCACCACCTCTACCCCATGTGCCTGCACCGCCATAGTTGCCACGCGAATTAAATACACGGTTCTCCACCATCTTCATGCCACGGAACTTGTCCCTAGCCTCTTGCGAGGGGTTACGAGCGAGCACAGCCTTCATGGTTTCGGAGTCGGCGAAATGGGCAACGAAGCGGCCGTTACCAGTCTTGTCGACCTTGGAGATCTTTGCAGCATCTTCAGACGTGAACAACTGAGACTTGATCTCATCAGCAGTGTCAACGTTGACTCTATCGATGAAGATCGCCTTGGAAGGCTCCTGCTGCTTGAGCTGGTTAGGGGTCTCGCTTGGCTTGGGCGTCTCAGCGGGGGTGCCATTGGCTTGCGGCTGGGAAGGCATAGTGGCCGTCGGTGCAGTCGCACCGTTTGGCGTCAACGCGGCATTCGGCTGCGCAGGAGTGGCTGGCTTCTGTGCCGGCTGCATGGCTGGGGCCGGTTGCTGCTGCTGAGGCTTGGATTGAGCCGCCTGCTGCAATTGCCGCTGGGCCATTGGTTGCTGAGCGGTCTGCTGAGGTGGCGTTGCGTTGGCAGGCGCCTGCGGGCCGGCAGCAGATGCCTGCGGCCCACGCGCCTGTTGGCCTGGCGTAGGTAGAGCACCACCGGTCGGGCCCATTGAAGAGTTGGACGGCGCAGACGGAACAGCCTGCGGTCTCTGAGGACCCTTGCCACCGCGGTGAGAGAAGTTGAATCCCTGCGCGCGCATCTCGGTTCCTATCCGACCTTGGTCGATGTCAAGCACAAGCCACCCGAATGCCGCGTCTGCCAAGTTGAAGTTCCACATGTTCTTGAAAGCCGACTCATCGACCTGGCCGTTCGGCGGCCCACCACCAAATGGGTTGCCGCCGGATGCTGTGGATGGCATCTTGCTGACAAGCTCGAGTGCCAAATGAAGCAATTTGTTTTGCGCCTCGTTCTCCGAAACCGCTGGTTCCACCTCGTGCTTGACTGTCTCCCAAACGTCGTTAAATTGTGCCTTGGAAGCCGAAAGCTTGCCGCGGTAATGGTCGAGCGAGGGGTTGACAGAAAACTCGTTGTACGAGCTACCGTACCTGAAGTGCAGACCGGCGGAGACCGAGAAGTCAGCCTTCAAGGTAACGGACAGCTGGTTGAGCAGGCCTTCTCGGGCAGGTGAGGCGTGAGTAAGGAGCAGGCGGGTCTCGGTGGGGTCGTAGACGCGGTTCGCAGTGTCGATGAGCTCTCCAATCTGCAGAAGCGTAGTCCACATGGTGCCTTGGCCGCCAGCGATGGTTGTCCGGCCCTCTCCGTTGTCGAACATCTTGTGCATGACCACCGCACCGCCTAGACCGAGCAGACGGAGCTTCACGCCGCCCACGTCAAGCAATCTTGAGTGTGCCTCGTCAATCACATGTAGGTTGTCGATCTTGTACTCTCCCGAACGCAGCTTCTCCAGGACAGCAACATCTTCGCACGCACCCCATACCGTGAAGACGGGCACTTCGAGCTTGTATGTCTTGTTGAGGAACTGAGGGAGTTCGGAGAGAGGGAGGCGCTCCCGCTGGAAGCGTTCCTTGATGCTCGATTGGGGACCGGAGCGTGCAATGTCGGCTTTGAGAGGATCGGCGAGGAGCGGGGAGTACTGGGCGACATGCTTGAGAGTCCTATGCTGGGGTTAGCTGGGAGCGAGCTGGGTCGTTTCAGAATGACGTACTTTTCCGCTATCCGGTCAAGCGAGCTGTCGTCGTAGAAGCCAAAGTCACCGGTATGTAGGATGTAGTCGGCCTTGGCGTTGCGCGCGAGCTCATTCAGTTGGCGGAGGTTGCCTGGCTTGACTGTTAACACGTGCCTTCGCCAGTGTAGAGGGCATCTGTCTGGTTGGCGTACCTCTTACGTCTGCTATACAGAGGACTCTAGCATGGCCGATCTGCTGGACGCGTCCCTGGTTTGGCTCTAAGGGCCTGGCTCCTGGGACAGGACCGCTGACGGGTGGCGCTCCGTTCGGCATGTAGGCAGCTTGGGCGTAGGCGCGAGGTTGTGCTGGTGGTTGCTGCGAGGTGTGTCAGTGTCCGGGGTTGGGTCGGAGGAGCTTCAGGGAGCTTCGCCAACTCACAGCCATAGGTCCGGTGGTGTACTGGTGGATGGTCAAACTTTCTGGGGAAGGTACGGAGCTCGGAGGTCTGGGGGGGAGGTGGAACAAGGACGCGGGCGGAGATGGGTGAAGACGCGTGGAGCGCTGGTACCGTCGAGGTGTGGTGGTGCGGTGAGGATGGAGGGAAGTATTATATCGGGTGGCGACAGAAGATGGCAGGTGCCGTGGGGGTGGATTATTACGAAGGGGGTGATTGTCGACACTGTAAGCTGCTGGAGAGAGACACCTGAACCTGCACTTGAAGCCGACACCTCAGGTCGCAGCCTCCAGACTGGCTCGCTTGTCCGTTTGGGGTCTTTGCCAAGCCAAGTCAGCGGAGCGGAGGAGGACCGTGCACCTGTCACTATCAAGAGCATGACTGAACAGCTCTACAGTAGTACCAACTGGTACAGTAATGGAACCATCTTAATTGTCTACCATCGTTTCAACCAACTTCTTCATACACAACAAGGGTTAAGTAGGGCATTTCGACGCACGGCAAACATGATCTGCCGTACCTGTTCAATGGGATCATTCGAGCATTAACTTCTCTTCCACCTGCCTGTTTGCCCCTTCTGAGCTAGAAAGAGCTTCAAGTTTCAGCGCCACGTGGAATTAGCTAGACGCCTCAATGCTTGCTTCCAACAGAGAGGCTTTGTTATCAATGGCTATATCAAACTAAGAGCCTGCCGTGCGCTGAGAATCATGAGGTTTGTTAGAGCATCGATCATAACGTCAATGCAAAAGAACGACCATATACCAATCGATCCTTCATTTCCATCTAAGCTCACCATGTCTCTATGTTGACCCCATTGACCCGGTATACTGGCCCGAAACTTGCATGTGCATTCACTTTGGCAGCTGAAACAGGCAAGGTAAAGGGCCAGATCAGTCTACGATGCTTCACATGTGAGCAGCTGTCACAATTACCATTCAACGACTTCCGTCCTCGACATATTTCCTATACACTCAACTTCCTCCCTCATACACTAAACGACAGTTTGAGGCCTCGGGATAGACCTTGCAATGTATGCGTCAGGTATGGTAACTCTCTCCACCTCAAGCAGCAGTAGCACAACCTGACAAGATATCTAGTGGATTCTCCCTCTCCATCGTGCGTCAGGGCTCGTCCGCCTCGAGACGTTTTTACCTACGCAGTCACACGACGTGGACCTCGTTTCCAGACCTATACAAACGAGTACGCTGTGCTGAAGCCTGCAAAGCCGCAGTTGACCTATACAAACCACGGCATTTACGTTGTCTGCAACACAGCAACCCGCCAAGTGTTCGTGGCGAAGCGTGTGGACATGCAGCGCGGCGACACACGGGACAAAGCCGTCGCTGAACGAGAGGCCTTATTGCAGATCAAGCGCTTCGGCGGCTCAAACCACATCATCGACCTGATCGAAACATTCTGGGACGGAACATCGCCAGCCAGCAGCCTGATCCTCGAGTACTGCGATTCCAGCGAAAGCACGGTAGCAGGGCACATGACCCAACACCTCTACAAGTCCTCCCGCATCCCCGAACCGCAGATCTGGCACGTCCTAGCCGGCCTCATCAAAGCCCTCTGCTTCCTGCACTACGGCATGAACATCGACATCCCCGGCGACGAGCCCAAACGCGACTGGAACACCATCTGCCACCTCAACATCAACCCCCGCCACGTCTTCCTCACGACCAAAGGCCGCAACACCGCCTTCCCGCGCGTGGTGCTGGGGGACTTCAGCAACTCGATCTCGTGGTACGACATCAAACGCGGACAGCAAGACCGCGAGATCGACCTGGACGCGACACTCGGGTGGCTCCCGCCAGAACTGGCGATTCCGGCCCCGGGGAGCGTGAGAGGCAGGTGTGGAATGCCGACGGATGTGTGGCAGGTTGCTGCTGTGGCACAGGTGATGTCTCGACTGCATCCGGAGCCGATCCAGTGGCTGGCTGATGAGAAGCACCCCTGTGGGCGACACTACAGTGCACCGCTGAACCAGCTCGTGAGCGCGTTGATGGCGCGGACGCTGGACAGACGGCCTCGAGCGCAGGATGTGCTAGGGATTCTGCAGGAGGAGAGTGAGATGAGGGGGCTGAGTTTCTACCTTCATTAGACCAGATCGGGAGGGGTTTTGCTTCTGATGCATCTAATTGCTGTCAACCATAGTGGCTAGAACGTCGCGCAGGATGGTTCAGGAGAGTGAGAGTAAGAACCTTATAGCTAGGAAAGAGTCAGATTCGCTCGAACGATGACTCTACATCAAGCCACAGCCAGATGTACGATACAATCCAGTGCAATCTCCTCCTTCAATCGCATCAAGCATTTGAGTTCTCTATCTGAATCCACTGAAGCATTGGCCGAAGCCGTTCAACTCGTCTTACGATCGAGGTACGTACGGTTCAGCTACCCGCCGCGCACTCAATGCCAGGAGAGCGACTCCGCATTTCCTTTCAGCTCTGCGAAAATACACAAAAGACAGCGTGAGAAAGTAATTTTCTCTGCGAAAAGCGTGAATGCCATGTGGTAATTGAGGGGTAAGGCATTTGCTGAATCTCAAGGTTTATAATTCAAGCTCCGCTCAGCCAGCCATCAACCTGAGAAGAGCTCGTGACTTACTGACTTGCTTCAAAGGGATTTCGTCGCGCATAGCACCCGCACCCCTGACCTGGCTTGTTTGGAGTCGCTACATGCCTTGTTGAGAAAATCACTTTGCGATATGAGCTGTACTACCTCAAACTCTCACATAAGCCTATGCATGAGGCTGATTTGCATTTCAGCTTGGGGGAGTCTGGGCTGCATCCACGAATACGGACTGCAGCTGGGGTCCCCGGATGTATACGATATAAGTATGGCCACTGGCACTGCCGAACTCGCGAGCCTGTATTGGTCCATCTTGCCACAGGGATTTACAATATAAGTCCCATCTTGCCGACTGCAGTGCTCTCAAGAAGTAGGATCTGCTTTTTTCAACATGGCCTCTCCAGGCAAACTACAACTGGACAACATCCAAGGCGACATTCTCCTGAACGGTCTCCCCAAGAAAGCAGAAGTCTTCCTCTTCTTCGAGATCACTGATCCGAAGACGTTCTGTTCCAAGCTGAAGCAAGTCGCGGACGAGGTCGCTCATACGGCACACACGAGCTCCTCACGCGACAAGATCGGGCAGAAAAATGGTACGGGCATTGTCGATATGGCGGGTGCCAACATTGCGTTTTCGTTCCGAGGTCTACAGAAGGTGAGTACCCCCAAAACAACGTTTCTGATCGCAAACGTATCTCATACGAAGCCAGATGGCCGGCGTGCTCGCCAATCTCGACCTGAAGACGCAGGACGCAGCTTTCGAGACCGGGATGAAGAAAGGCGCTGCCGCTCTCCACGATCCCCTGAAAGCCGGCTCAACGTCCGAGCCAGCTTGGGAAGAAGCATTCGGTGCGCCGCAGAACTTACACGGGGTCCTCTTCGCGGCTGGGAGTGCGCAGAAGAATTGTCAGGAAAAGCTTGATAAGATCAAGAGTATTTTCGGAGCGTCGATGAAAGTGATCACGACTGTAAGCGGGAAAGTTCGGCCGGGAGAGATGAAAGGTCATGAGCAGTAAGTTCTGGGGTCAACACTGAGTTTGTGCTCCACTGACGGGAACAGCTTTGGGTTCCTTGATGGCATTAGCGAACCAGCTGTACAAGGTATCGATACCGCGATTCCTCCCGGACAAGACACGATTCCGCAGGGTGTCATCCTCTGCAATCGACCCGGCGACGGCGCTGGGCATCCTGCCTGGATGACTGACGGAAGCTTCCTCTGTTTCCGTAAGCTCAAGCAGAATGTGTCCGACTGGAACAAGTTCCTGGTAGATGCTTCGAATCAGCTGGGGACGTGGTCTGATCAGCTTGGAGCCCGGCTGATTGGAAGGTGGAAGAGCGGTATGTCCCTCCAGGACACCTTGCGAGAACACAACGCGCTAACGCTTCGACTCAGGATGTCCGGTGGAACTGTCTCCAGAGTTCGACGATGCCGCCATCGGTGCAGACGTCAAGAAGAACAACAATTTCGAGTTCACTCCGAACTCAAACTTCAAGTGTCCCTTCGGCGCCCACATCCGCAAGATGAACCCGCGAGGCGATCTGGGTCGGGGAGTCGTGAATCAATTTCGAGTCCTGCGTCGCGGTATCCCGTACGGAGAAGAATTGAAAGACGACCCGAACGGTGAGCGCGGATTGCTCTTCGTGTGCTATCAATCCAACATCAGCCAAGGCTTCCAGTTCCTGCAGCAGACCTGGGCGAATGCGCCGGACTTCAGAGTAGAAGGTGCAGGCCTTGATGCGGTCATGGGCCAAGACAACAACAATAAGACTGTCGACATGAAAGGACTGTTCCCGCAGAACAAGGACAAACCGTTGGCGTTGAGTGGGATCAACAGGTTTGTGGTGCCCAAGGGTGGCGAGTACTTCTTCTCGCCGTCGATGAGTGCTCTAAGGACTACCTTGTCAACGCTCAAAGCGAAGGGTGATTTGTGAGCACACGTTTCGAATGCGCCGTCTCGAAGCTGTGACCATAGCTTTGCACGTGTAAATCTATCACATCATAGCAGCTTGACACCAAACGTTCCAAACGAGATGGAATACTTCATTACGCTCATGAAAGATGTTTGACAAGCAAGTCAGATTCCTAATGACAGTTATATTTTCCTGGTTCATCCTTCGGTCCAGAACACAATCCCCGCAGATCGCGAGATCTTGAATATCGGAATATTTCTTTCGGGAGCTTCCGGGGGCTTTGTTTCGCAGTTCAGGATTTCCGATGCGGCTGGCTGCGAGAAAGTAGCAGCATGACCGCAAAGACAGAACTATCGTACCTTCTACAACATGAACACATCGATCAAATATGTGACGGCTACTCGCATCTGTAAGAGTAAGAGATGCGAAGGCGAACGCTCACATAATCCATGACGTAAACCACTGGGGTGACGCGATCGCGCTGGAGGCAGGTTATCCCACTTCTACGCCCGTTGGCGCTGTTGACCGCGCCAGTAGTGGGCTAGACCGCGATAACTTAGTTAGGACCCCAGATCGCCCGATAAAGACATCATTGTTGACTCGGATATATCTTTTCCTCCTTCTAGCCTTTCCACTTTCGCTCTATCTAGAACTGAAACACGCCCATAAACGCCTTACGAGTGCAGATACTACAGTATAGAGAGTGAATTTTTGCCAACGCCAACCCGGAATCAGGACTTTGACTTGCCATAAAGGAAAAACTCGGCTCTCCCACTGGACTGGATTTTCGGACGAAAGAATTATTTACGACTCCGCCTCCAACCATAGACTTCCGTAGGATGGCGTTCACACAATCCCACAAAAGACGCCGGTACTCTCTCCCGAGCAGCAGCCGGCCTACAGGCCTTCTCACGCCCCAAACCAGCGAGGACAGCATCGACCTCCCATCCCCGAAGCGGGCGAAGAAAGACTCCGCAATCCCCTCCGCCAGGATCCCATACGACCAACAATCCACCGGAGAAAAAATAAGTCCAAAAGAATCAGAAGCACCCTCATGTCCCAGCACCCTCCTAACCCGCGCCACCCACGTCCTAGCCACAGAAGCAGCCGCCCTAACCTCCCTCGCCACACTGTACTCCAGCTCATCCAGCGCCCAAACCGCACTCACACAAACCTGCGAACTAACCCTAACCGCGCACCGCACAGGCGGGCGCCTCATCGCGTGCGGCGTAGGCAAAAGCGCATACATCGCGCAGAAACTCGTCGCGACGTGCAAATCGCTCTCGATCCGCGCGAGCTTCCTGCACGCGTGCGAAGCCGTGCACGGGGATCTCGGGGACGTGACGGAGCGGGATGTCGTGGTGTTTGTGAGTTTTTCGGGCAAGACGCCCGAGTTGGTGAATCTGCTGCCGTTCTTGCCGCGCGGGTGTAAGGTTGTGGCTTTGACGGGGCAGAGGGAGGCGGGGGGTTGTCGATTGTTGGATGGGAGGCGGGAAGGGGAGGTTGAGGGAGAGGGGCAGGGGGAGGTGACGGGGGTGTTGTTGCCGGGACCCATTCCGGAGAGGGAAGAGGAGAGTTTTGGGGTTGGGGCCCCGACGACGAGTACGACTGTTGCGCTGGCGGTGGCGGATATGCTGGCGCTTACTTTGGCGGAGGAGCTGCATAGGGGGAAGACGGGGGAGACGTTTAAACGGAATCATCCTGGTGGGGCGATAGGTGCGCAGACTTTGCTTGAGGGGAGCGAAGCGAAGAAGCAGAGCCGGAGGCAAGATCGCCTCGGGGAGCCTGAGCTTTGCACGCCGCCTGCGAGCCTTAGCGGTAGCGATGATGGATGAATGATTTGATGAGGTGTCTGCATTTCTGAGAAGATCTCGCGTCTAAGTTAAGCTAAACTACTGCTTCGTACATGACCGTGACGAAAGACATTGACGACTAGCAAAAATTTAATATACAGCAAACGTTTGGGCATCACAGGCCCAGAGCGATTCTCCGCCAGCAATTCTCGACATCCTCACACAATTTCGCAAATGCTGGGTTCTCGAGGTTTGCCAACATGAAAGTCTCCAGCGCCGCCTGACGCTCTTCCCGGCTCTGCGTTGCATACTCTTCAACACTGACTTCGTGCGGATCGTGTCTGCCTAGAACGCGGAGGGAGGCGGCTGCACTCTCTGAAGGATCCTGAGGATCAGATGCTTGGTATAAGGTCTTTGGAGGCGACAATGGTCTTGGTGGACTGTCGTCGATTTCATGAGGTGCATCGACCAGGCTACTGACACGAGATACTTTGTTGGGCGGCCTCTCCGCAAGCGGCTGATAATGAAGTGGTTTGATACCAGTTACTGCTCTATCAGCTGTAAGCCCGGGGTTTGGAAGGTATGCACCCTTCCTCTGCTGCTCTCTATCCCAAGATGGCTGGCCTGAAAAGTGCTCTGTGGCAGTTGTTTTTGGTCTGAGTACTTCCGCGTTCTGTTCTGCAGCCGAAGCATACTTTGACGGTGAAGCTAAAATTGGTCGGATCTGTTCCTGTTCCTCAACTTGGGTCACAGATCCTTTTTGGGTTGAGTGATTTGGACTCTCCTTTACCAATCTCGGTTTCGGCAGAGGCGGCATAGTCAAAGCGGAGCTATTCGGCCGAGAATTGGTGCGGTCGCTTTCACGCCTACTGTCGGGCCTTTTGAAGGGCAACTCACGCTTTGGTGGTAAGGCAAACTCCTGAGAGTCCGGCGGAGGCACAGTGCATACATTAGTTGGAGCTAGTCCTGTGCTTGGACGTGTCCCATTGTTGCTAGATGAACCCAGTGCACTTCTCTCAGCCTGGCTGACTGCGGGAGGCCAAGACTCAGGCGCATATTGTGGCTCCTTGCCTGTTGTTGGACGAGAGTGCGCGGCATCTTCCTCGACCGCCCTCTTAACGGCTTCTAACGTTGCAATTTCGGATGAAGAAGACGGGCGCTGAAAGCTTGGCTGCTGCGGCATGGTCATTCCATACTGCGAATGCTGAAATGGAGTTGTGTTAGATCGATAGATCAAAGATGCTGACGGCCGCTCAGGTGAGATTTCTCTGGGCGCAATCGTTTCATCACGGCTGAAGAAGTGGGGTGTCATCGCTTGCGACTCAGCTTTGCCAAAGGCCTCATGAGCGGAACGCTTAGGGCTCTGCGATAGGCTGCCACCTTCGATAGTCTGCGGGTTGAAAACGGTCGGTTTTGGCGGCGATTTCACGGGCTCAAAATAGGGTGAGCTCGCATGCCCTGTGAAGGGTCTGTCGCTCGCCGCTCCCGCAGTTGGCGGTCTAGCGGTGCTCGGTCGGCTAGTTGGAGGACGTTGCTCTTGAAACTCCATGCCACGGCGCTCGAAAGCGCTGACGATTTGGCGACAATCCGACGCCGACTTGAGGCGGAGTTGGATGCGGCGAGCCTAGTGAGAGAACTGTTAACTGCCTCCGAGCTGCACTTGTTTGCGTCCAAAGGTAGCTTACCTCTCCACTTCTAGACTTGTATCTTAGTGCTAGTAGAGCTTCTCTGGTAATTCCGAAGATGGGTAGTTGTTCAACCGCAGGCATCACACCGACACGCTCGGCGCCTCTTCTGGCGGCCAAGGCCTCGTCGACCAGGCCTGCGATGTCTACACTCTCCTGTACAATGATCAGAATGAACAAGGCAGACCAAGGTTGAGAATCGTCCAACGATTGAAGGTCATACCAACAGTCTATTCCCTTCCATAATCGTCATGTTTAATTTGCCGTCTGGCTGCAGGCGACCATCGTCAGTCTTGGTGTCTGCCCCTTTGACGATCACGTAGAGGTTGTCGCCTAAGATGTGGGACCATGGTGGTGTATTGTCTGGGCGCACGCCTAGAGCATGTGAGTATTTGATGACGGGAAGAGAGAGCTGCGTCGCCATGTTGAATGGGCGACGAGTAAGATCAATGGGAAGTGACTGTAAGCAGATTCAGTCAAGACGGATTGGCCGCGGCATGAGGCGAGCGACGTGGTGAGATGATTTGATATTGTACGACCGAGGTATGTAGATAACCGTGGACGGTGCTGAGTGATCGCATTGATTGAGATGGTTGAGATGGGGAAGAGAACAGACGTAACAGGCAGGCGCAGCGACTGGGTGAATGTGGAGTTTCGGTCTGCCGTAGCCAAGCTTTCGACTAGCCGCCCATCCCGCACGCCAGCGTGAGCAAGCGAGGTAAGGCACGGCGCGGCGCGGCGCGGGCGTCTCGTTCATCGCGAACCCCCAGATCGCAGACGCAGACGGGATGCGCGCAAGGCTGGCGGGTGCTTCAGGTAACATCTTGCCCACCATCCCAGTTGATCCCATTCCACTTCTCAGTCGTTCCTTAGGCGCATCGCCTGCAGATAATCCCCCTCGGGCATGGTAGTATAGACGCCTGACTTGATTTCCTACTCGGCCACCGGAAAAGCGCGTGTCACCGCCGACCATCATCATCATGTAAGTTCCTGCGCTGCGCCATGGCATGCCCCTCCCAAACATCTGCTCCCTCCCCCGTCGCGATAGTCTGCTCACCTCGCACGTGATCCGGACAGGGCACCCAAACGCGGCGAGTCGGTCGAACCCACACCCGAACATGAGGATTTCATGGCAAAGCTGCGCGAGTATCACGAGAAACGCGGCACCACCCTCGATTCCGTCCCCAAGGTCGGCGTGCGGCATATTGACCTCTACAAGCTCTACCAGCGGGTCGTCTCCGAAGGCGGCTATGACCTGTGCTCCGATACCAAAGCCAAGCCTTTAATGTGGCGGAGGTTTGCGGAAGAGTTCGTCGGCAAGAATCAGTATACCCCCGCGCAAGCGTTCCAGATTAAGAACGTGTACTACAAAAACCTTTGCGCGTACGAGATCAGCAACCACTGGCAGAAAGACCCACCTCCGAAAGAGATTCTGGAGGAAGTCACGGCCAAAGGAGGGAATGTGATGGGGCGGACCATGGAGAACTTTGTCAAGCCGCCGACCAGGGAGGAGAAGGAGCAGGCAGCGGAAGGCAGTGAGCATGGCACGAGTCCGGAGCAGAAGACGCCGAAAGCCGAAAGTGCAGCCGCCGACGGGGAAGACCCAAACAGTGCGGCCGGGAACAGGACGAGAGGATTACGCCAGGCACCGCCACAGAGGGTACTGTTCCAGCCGGACCTGTCCTCAAGTCGGCAGACCAGAGGACCAGCTCATGTCAACCAATCTCCGACTCCTGGGAGCAACAGCTTTGTGTCAAACTCCTCTCTTGCTGCCGCATCCGCAACCCTCGCCAACTACGAGCCACCATCCTCTTACCCACTGACACTCAAGCCTGTAACAACGCCCGCGAACAACCCGGATCACTATCGTAATGCGCTCAAGCGTAAAGCGGAGGCCACCATGACCCCCTTGGCTCGCAAATACAGGCATATCATGCTTCCTGGGACAGGATTCATTGGGCCAAACATCTACGTTCGTGCCCAGATGGCGCTACAGTCAGGTGTTGAGAGCGAGGAGGAGTATGCGCTGCATCATCTCGTCAAGATCAGTCACGAACGTGGAGACAAATACAGATTTGATCAATTTCCGGGGCTGGCCGAGGCGCTCGTGAAAAAGGTACTGCAAGTCAGCAGTCTTTTCTGGGACATCGAATGGGACATCAGCTACGACGATGACATGGCCGATTTTGACGATGACGAGACTCTGAATGGCCTGAGTGGGACGAGCGACGCAATCCAGAAACTCAAGAGCCGACACCCGCTCGTTACGACCGACACGGTAACGGAAGCAAGATGGAATGGAAATCTTGAAAGAGTAATTGAGGCCGGGCTTGTGATTCGCAACATGTGTCTTCAGAACGAAAACGCGCAGTACCTTGCCCGTCAACCGATGGTTCGAGATTATCTGGCCATTGCTCTCAACCTGCCTCCTCATCCGAGCATCATCGAGCTCCAGCACTATGCTCTAGACACCGCGGAGCAGATACTGGTGTGGGTCGGTGATATGGGCCCTGACGATGCAGTCTATGTGTCTCTTTTGGAGTTGTTAGAGAAGAGTGAAGATCGCGGAGCTATCATGACGGCTTTGAGGACCGTAGCGAGAATTGGCATGCACCTTCCTGATCCGAAAAGACTCGATGGAATCTCAAAAGAGATACTTGGACGGGTGGGTGCATGGTTGATGGTTGACGACGAGGAAATGAAGACTGCGTGCCTGGATTTCTTGTTCCAGTTCACCAGTTTCGCGGATAACGTGGAGATTCTGCTGCAGAATGCGGATAGCGAGGCGATGGCGCGACAACTCAGCCGGTTGCTCTTATTCGCAGCAAAGGAAGAAAGGAGTGGTCGGCCATCAACTGGACAGCAACCCGCTGAAGACAAGACATCCGGATTCATACCGAAACTTTCCAGGAGTGTTGTTGAAGCACTTCTCAAGATAGAGGAGCCCGAGCGCTCGTCCGAGTGGCTACGAATGTGCTTCTTGCCCAGCAAGGAGAGCGAAATGACCCAGATCTCGCTCTGGCAATCCTATCAGTCGACCTTCTCACCTTACCAGAGCCACCTCATCGCGGGTGATTTCATCAAGAACGTTTCAACAACCTTTGTGGGAGCAACAGCACAGGTGGCGGGACAGAACAAATATGTGATTCGCGGCATTCGCGCTCGAAAAGCACCAATCGACACTGGCATGCTCCCGGGGTCAGGCGCAGGAGATAAGGGTAAGGAAATGAAGAAGTGTTGCTGGAGACTTACGGTGGCCAGCGAAGTACACCGTGATCCTATTACCGGCGTCCAAAGCGGACCCAGCACCCGAGAGTGTGAATGTGGCGAATGGTTCAGACATTCGAATGAGATGTTAAAGCACATACTCAAAGAGCACATGCAAATACCGCGCAAGCCCAGCGACGACCGAATGGACATGGATACCTCAAGCTGGCCCTCTCGGCCTGGCAGCGCCATGGCAAACGGGACTCCAAGCGCGCAGGGGACGCCTGTCCCTCCATCGACTCAGAAGCCCGGATCTGAAAACCTGGCAGACATCTTCGAGTTCGCCGCGGCAGACAAAGCAGTCCACCGCTGTCGCTGGGCCAGCTGCAAACGCACCTCCGCGGATCCCTCCTTCGCTGCCTCCGGCACCGCCACCGTGCCCCGAACCGCCTTATTCGCCCGCCACATCCAAACCCATATCCCCAACAACAGCTCATCAGACGCACACCAATCCGAGCATAACGTCCTCCCTTCTTCCACGTCGACGGCAGCGGCGACGCAGACCCCCCTCCCCAACAAATCCATCGAGAAGATCACTTACCGCACCTTCGAAGACGAAAAAGGCGATGCCGCAGGCGTGCCCCTAGGCGCTGCCCTCGTGCTTCGGAATATCGCCAAATTCATGCCCAAAACGCTCGGTCGGAACGGCACCGCGGAAGGGATTCTCGGCCAGAACAGCAGCAGCAGTAAGAGTCTCAATCTTGACAGGGGAGAAGCTAAGAAGTCCCAGACGGGCAAGCATGGGGATCATGCGGAGGACGAAGGGGAGGGAGAGGAGGTGGGTGGGGTCGTAGGACCCATGGAGCGAATCTTTGACGACGAAGTCCTAACCCGCTTATTCTTCGCCCTTACGCATGGCAGGCCGATTGGGGGGTATGTGGGGAGTGTGTTGAGGAGTATTGCGCGGAGTAGTGGGTAGAAGTCTTTGTAGGTAGGAAGTAGGAGGTAAGAGGTAGGAACCTCGTGGATGGGATCGGTAGTTGATGTTCTTAGCTCTTTTGAAAGGGCTTGAGGGGAAGGAATGATTGAGGTGAATTGTTCTGTTGTTCTCATCTTTGCTTTTTTCTTTGCTCGTGCTGGTTGTTCCGGGGGGAGGTCGCTGTGGCTGTAGTGCTCGCACACGCGCACGGGTGTGTTCGTCCCTGCTTCTGGGATCTTGGTATTTGATGGTGGGTCGACAAGAGGAATGAATGCTAAAAAGGGGTTGATGACTTGTTTCAAGAGGAAGGAGAGCGCATGGGGGTTAGAAGGAAGTTCTTTGCAGTAGGAATTTTGCCGGATCTTCATGAATGCTGGCCTCAATCAGAGGGTCACCTTGCGCTCCTATAATGTAGATGAGAACGTGCTCCACCTTCTCGTTATTGCTGTCTTCCCTAGTGATTCTCATTCGCCTGCGCCTGATCAATTATGGCGAAGGACACGAGCTGCTCGCTGCCTTCATTCGAAGGGGAGGGAGAAAGATGTAGGCGAGGCTTGAAAGAAGGTATTCTGATGTACCTGATCATCTGCTCAGACAGCTCGATGAGAGGTAGTGTGAGCCTTCGCACTGAAGACGAATTTTGTATGTGGCCTTTACATCAGGCAAGTTATTCGACGCAAAGGTCTATGGACTCTACTGCCTGCTTGAGATGCCTCGCCATTGAAGGAGCGTCCAGGACACATTTTGCATCTTTCCTCGATGCTTTGTGGCGGAAAAGGCTCATTAATCGAAGTCCTCCCTGAACAAAGGCCCGAGATGCAGCGACCTGTGCAATAGTTGGGCTTCCCTATTGCGGGCTTTTCGTTCCACGTCCCTGCCATTAGAGGAACGAGGATGTCCTACTCCGGAAATGCCTGGTCGGGCAAGTGGGTTGAGAAGTTAATGAACCCTCTGATGGCGGGGAAGTTGTCTAGATGTAGTCAAACCTGCATGGCAAAAGTCTGTCATCCCGTTCGTCCATGAAATAGAGCCACAACCTTGCAACACAGTTGCCTGGACTTTTCATCACATAAGCTTCGCCTGTACAGGCGATCCCATCAACGGCCGGTATAAAACGGCAAATGATCAACTATGCCGATCAGGGTACCGAGCAGAAGAAAGTCTACTGCGACCGGTGAAAACTTCCCTTACATATACCAGGGCCCTCGGTATAACTCAAACGAACTTCCTGCATAAAGTTCCACGTTCCTGAAGCCGCGAATGCTCGGGGGAAAACTTTGTTCTATAGACGAACCCCTGTTCCTTTCTTCTTCTTCTGCCATCCCGTTCCGCGCCCGTCACGCAATTGACTTTTACATCAAAAAGCCTGCCAGCAAGCCCAGAAACTTCTTGCCAACACTTATGCGAGGAAAAAAAAAAAAAAGAGGGAAACGCTACTAACAATTTTGACCTACAAGGTGAGAAAAAAAACTCTAGCGAACGAGTAAAGGGAAACCCCGGCTTCTCTTCCGTCCAAAAGGTCGTACAATCCATTTATTCCCGCTTTTTTTGCCCTGCATGTTCCCGCGGACCTGGTTGGAAAGAACGTTACAGACACATCTGTGTGCTAGTACCACCCTGTTCACAACCAGGGCGTCGGTGAAATGAATACGAAAGACGGGAAAGAGACAGTAGGTGTCCCCAAGCATCTCCGGCAAGCGACAGAGTCCAAGCGGAAGCAAGGAGGATGAATCCTGTATCATCCTGTTTTCTCTGTGTAACGTGACACGTAGCGACACCCGACGAGGGAGAAAGCGACCTTACGTCTGTTCCTGAACGAGATGATGCAGTCATGTGGCGTACTTCTGCCTTTCTCCCAGGGAACTCGTCGGCAAGAATCCGTTTGCCCCCGCGTGCCGCGTGAGAGACAGCTTCAAGCCTGCCGATCAGTCATTGCATGATGAAAGATGGAAAGCTGCAGTATCATGTGGAAGCCTCTCAACCGAATAGAAGCGGTGAGAAGTGGGGTGTTGCTTTGGGAGGAGAGAGGTGGCGGGCGGGGGGGAGGCACGAGGGAAGTAGGCAACCGAAGGTGGCGACACATGTCATGTCATGGGAGGTGACGAACGTGTGCGTTGGGCAGACAGGTAGACATGGAGGATGCACTCGGAAAGCTACAGCGCTTCCCTGTCCTAAGAGGTGTTGGGAGTTGAGACTTTGAAGTCGATGAGGCGCCTCTTACTCAAGAGAGGAGATTTTGGTTGCAGTGAAGGTCCATTCCAAACTGCTGTCCTTCTCCATGCACCAATCGAGCTCGGTCAATTGAAACGTGAAGCTATAGGAAACTCTTTCAGATTCCCCTGGTGGGTAATGCGTACATAGGTATATACATACAAAAAAACATCGCAGATACATGTATCCTTCGCCTGTTTCTCAAAGTCAAATACAAGTAAACAGAAAGATGGAGGTGTAGAGGTGAATTAGTCTCTAACACCCGTCGTTGGAGACGCAAAACCAAGCCTGTCTCTCACTCTTCCCCCTCTCCTTCTCGCAGAACGTAGCGCAGTAGGTCTAGCTAAACATGAAAAAGGAAAAGATCGAATCCAGGCGCGAACAAATTGAAGAAGAGAATGTATATTCGCGTGCAGCCGTCCCTTTGGTATCATGGAGGAAAAGAAAAATAATAATAGTAAAGATCCAGAAATCCACAGATCCAAAACACAGGAAAGGTAAGGTAGTCCTTCGCTAACAGGAATCCCCGCCCGAGAAAAGAACAACGCCTTGCTAAACGTCAAACACCCCATACCCCCAAGTGCCCAACAAAAGTAAAAGCCCGCTCGCTCCACATAGTGCCCTTTCGAAAAATCGATTCATGCTACCGCTTCGCTTCCCCAGAAACCCGGCTGAGATGCCGTCGCACGAGTCGGCTACGGGAACCCTCGTCAACCAGGCGGCGGCGGAACAGCCTGCTGGTACTGCTGATGCTGATGCTGGTGTGGCTGCTCAACAAAATGCGACTTCGTCCTCAACAAATTCACCACACTACGACCAAACTTCCGCGCCTTAACACTAGGTTGATTATTCCGGGAAGAGGAATAGAGACTATGGTCCTCGAGCTCGCGGACTTTGATTTCCGTCGCCAGCTGCTGGTTCTGTTCGCGCTGGCGCCGGAATTCCTCTTCCCAGGGTTTGCGCAGTTTGACGTAGTCGGCGGGGTTGAAGGGCGGGGCGGGGGAGGGGGAGGGCAGGGGTTTCTCGTAGTCGCTGAGGGTGGCGGGTTGGGATTTCGGGAGGGCGGTGGCGTGGTGGGATGGGGGGTTGTTGTGGTCCCAGGGGGAGTGGTCGGAGTAGGCGCTTGCGGTGCCCGGGGTGAGGCTGCCGCTGCGTTGGGGGTTCGACGGCACGTGGAGTGCGTGGGGGATGTTGAGCGGCGGCGGCGGGGCTTGGGTCTTGATGCCGGGCGAGGCGGGTGGCGAAAGGGGTGCGGTTTGACCGTATGGTGTTGTTTGAGCAGGTAGGAGCTTGTGCACCTTGCCCACGTACACCTCTTGAATAAACTTCAGGAAGTTCTGCACGTCTGCTGCTGTGCTCATGGCGCCGAGACTGGCACGGACGACTCCCGTGGCTTTCCCAAGCATGATTTGGGTTGGGTTGCTGCATCGATGACCGGCTGCGTACGCCGCTTTCATCTCTGCAGGCGACCACTCCAAATACGTTGCCACGCCTCCAGGGTTGCAGAGGGAGCCACTTCGAATATAAATGTTGCGTTCGTCGGCGGCTTCTTCGACCTCTTCGAACCCAACCAAAGTTCCATCTGCTAGTTGAATGTTCATCGCGATGGTAGAACCTTGTACGGTAGGGTCGCCGTAAACCGCATTTTCGTCCTTGTATATGCGGCAGACCGGCATTCCGTTGGCATGCTTCATCCCAGACAGGCCATCATATAGCTGCTTGCCTAGTTGCGAGGTATGCATGGAGATGAACTTCATTGGATTCGGCCCATAGAGTCGTTCGTGAACGTTCATGGCATGATCAAGCGCAAAGATGGAATGGAACGGCAAGGTGCCATCCTCGAGCCTCTCGTGAATCGATGTATCTTTCTTGGCGTGCCAGGTATCGTTAATGGAGATGATCATGTCGACCGTCCCGCCACCGAAATACCTGCGGTTCTGCAGAACATGCTGTGAATCCTTTCGTACAATGAGCGCGCCTATGTTAGGAAACCCAAAGATCTTGTAAAACGAGAGCGCAACGAAATCGGGCGCAGTGGCAGGGTCTGACAGGTCCAGTGGCGCTGTGCTCGCAAGCGCAGCGGCGTCTAGAAGGGTGTACGTGGCGGCCTTGTGAAACGACCGTCGGATGCGGCCGGGCCTGTGTGACACGTTAGTATATCACGACGTCTGTGACACCCTGTCTGACCGTTCACAGCTGCTACTTACCAGTTGAGAGGCAACCGACGACCTGTCATGTTAGACTGTCCGGGGTAGGCGAAGAGCCCGAGCTGCCTGGCTCGTGGGCCACCGAGTCCTCCGCTGTTGATCCAAATGTCGACTTCTTCGTCGCTGGTAAAACATCGATGCATCTTTGTGCTCTCGCGAATTCCAACAAGAGAGGTATGCGCATCGCGATGGTAGCCGTACCAGACGGGAGTGTTGCTTGCCGCGGCATGATCCTTAAAGCAATCGATCACCATCTTGATGGCTGCCGTGGCATTTGCGACGAAAACGAGATCGAACTCCTCCGGGTCAGCATTGAAGAAGCGCAGCGCTCGCTCTCGGATCGAATCCACACGATGCCCGGCCAGGGCAGAAGGTGTTGAGGCCGAGTGCGGGTTGCCATAGAGGTTTCCAATCATGTCGGCGGAGAAGTCTTCAATCAACGACTTTGCGTAGAGCTTCAACATGGGTTAGAGCAGTCGTCTCCAATGCAATGTCTCAGATGCACGTACCGTGGTTCCTCCATGATCAAGATATGTCTTGCCCTTCAGCTGGGGGTACTCTATATCCCGAAAGTCTTCTACCTCATCAGGCATGTCGTCTGGATTGGCGTCTGAGGAAGCGGGTGTCGTGAAGTCCGTCTGATAATCATAGTCTTGCTCCGACCCGCTGGTAGAAGAGATCTCCTCGGCAGAGGAATCGGTATAAGGCTTCCGAAAACGGGCAACGTTTGGGGATTTGGGCGGTTGGTGAGAACGGCTCGCTGGTCTGCGATTCGGCGATGGAGGTGCGTTTGGTGATTGAACAGCGCTCATGGTGTGCTGAAGATTGTCCATCGTAATGGTAGCTTCCAGAGCTAAGGTCCTGAGCGATCTATCTAGGAAAGTTGTCGGACAACGACATTAAGGAGCGAAAGTCCAATAAGACGTATTACAATTCCGGCCCAGGCGCGGTGTAGATTGCTCGGTAAATTGGCGAGACAATGGGCGGGTAATGAGCGGATGGGATCAAAAAAGCAAGCAATGAACAATGAGCGTACAAAGAATGGATGGCAGGTGTACAAAGCTGAAGCACAAGGCGCAGCAAAGCGAGCTCCAGAGGCCAGGATCCAAGAGATAGAGCAGCTTGCGTCTGGGTGTCTGGGAACTTGCTGGGCTAGCCGATACACGCCGAGCGCTAGCGTCTATAAAAACCCATTCTTGGCAATAGCGCAGAGGGGACTATCACGATTTAGGCTCACGCTATTTCCACCCTCTATGGGCATGGCGTCCAGGTAAATGTTTGAGCGAGTCAAATCCAGGTCTGCCGCGGCAATAGCATGCCATGCCACATTCTCAAAACGGGGTCGCTGTGCATGTGGCCAAGGGGACTTCCCAACCGTCGAAGGCCGTCAACAGCGCCCATGCCATGGCCGCCAACCGCCGAGGCTTCCCCATTGGAGGGTGTTGACTCCGTTATGACAAAACTCATGTGCCCTCACCGGCCGCCTCGAGGCGATGGACAACGTGGCGGAGATGCAGGTAGCCAGACAGGACCGTCACACAGACGGTTGGAGCTCCAGCCTTTTCGTCATGTCTATCTATCACCACGGCGGCACCGTGCTCATCGCTAGACTAGCTTGCCACCAACAGTACCCCTACCGCACATGATGAACCGTATCATAATCAATCAACGCGCGACGTTCTGTGCATGACTCCAGATCGACCGCCGCTCCGCGCATCTCGAGCAGATCACACTGGCGTGAGCCAATTGCTGAGGCGCTGCCAGGGATTGGGAGGGTGAGGATGACCTCTTGGCCTCAGCGTGCGTGGCCCGAAAGTCAGACATGCCGCGCATCTCCTTTCCCGGGAGGTTAAGATGTGGGGGAGGGAAGTCGAGGACCGAAATTGTTTTGGATGAACAAAGTTGGCCGTTCGTGCTCAGGCCATCCACCGGCTCCCCCTTTTTTTTTGCGCAGAGCCGAACGTTCTGCGATGAGAAATAGTACCGATGGCAGCCCAACACGGCGATGGTCAGCGGAGTAGCTTTTCCTGGTCGCGTCCCTGATGAAGCTTCCTCGCATCAAGCGATAGGTCACCGGGACCGCGCAGGCCGCTGTGTTGCTGAGAGGTGCAGGGCAGTCGCACCGCTGGCAGGGCGACAGGCAAGCAAGGACATGGGTGTCAGCCTGCTGCGGCTCTCCGCGCATCTGTGACCAGCGACAGCGGCATCAACGCAGGTATGTCGCAACGCGGGCGTGGGCGGCGTCGTTGCGTCGCCCACCCTTTCTGAGGGCGCGTACTCGAACCGAAGTGATCAAGTGGATGGTGGGCATCGGCAGTAGTAGACGTGTAGCTTCAGGCAATCCCAATTAAGCTCTCATGGGGTGGCGCTACGGGAGGCTAAGGGGCTAAGCGGGACACGCTACGGCAGGTACATCTCGCGCGACTCTGTGGTTCGGCTGTTCTTCACCGGCGGGGCGTGTTTCAGGGGTTTGCCGGGGAGTCAGCACTGGCAACCGACTGTGTCAGGGTTGCGATCGGCTTGCTGGCTTTGCATATCCAGGCTCCTGAACGGGAATAGCGCTGAAGCATGCGCTGCACCACATGGAGTTGCTTTGGCGCCAGCACCTCCTCCGACCGGCAGTGGGCCATTCAACGCGGTTGAACTCGTCCTCCCTGCTGTTGCTGCCGCTGCTGCTGGCTTCCACTAGACCAGGTAGTCCAAGGTAGACTAGGTAGACTAGGTAGACTAGGCAGTAGGGCGTCCGGCGTCCGTTCTGGCCGTGGAAAACGCAACCCCCAAAAGCAAAAACCCGCCAACGCAACCGCAAACGGCTCAGACGCCTCCACTCTCCCACTGCATCTGTAGCGATCCAGGGACCCGGCTATACGCGTTCACCTGCTGGACAAAAGTCACCGCCGTCGCCGCTCCTCATCCGCTTCATCCTTCTTTGTGCAACGTCCCAAACGCCCATCCTTCCTTGGTTATCTTCCCCTCCTTCTGCACGCCAACCCGCGCGTCGCCACTCTTTCTATCCATCATCTGCCTCCGCTCCCTTCGCTGCCATCGACCAGCGATCGACCTCCGGTTGTGCAGCACATCATTCATTCGACAACCACCGCTATCCAACACCACCTACAACAAAGACACCCACCTTCATTGTTCTCATAAAGGCAGCTGGGCTCCTTTCGCAACCTTACTTTCCCCTACCTTCTCTTCAATATTCTACCCCACGTGGAAGACAAAGAAGTCACCACCCACTCCCCCGCACCTCCCTCCGCCGACAAAGTGGCTTCGAGCAAAGTGGCTACCAGCAGCGTCTCGGCGTTCCCGGAACGCAAGGGCTACGACAAGATGAGCGACATCGAGAAGGTCCGTCTCTCTTCATACCCGAGCGCCACCGGTGCCTCATCATCAATCACCTCGACGCCAGCCAGTCGCTAACCCTTCCTCACAGATGATCGGGGGCGACTATGCCCAACTCACCAACACCAACATCCGGAGCTTCGGCTGGAAGGGTGTCACCGTCACCGTCAAGGACCGACAGACCCAGCAACCCAAGAACATCCTCTCCGATATCAGTGGCATCGTCAAGTCGGGCGAGCTCCTCGCCCTGATGGGCCCCTCCGGTTCCGGCAAATCGACCTTGCTGAACGTTCTCGCCCAGCGCACTGCCGCCCTCAATGCCTCCGTTCAGGCTAACATCTACATCAACGGCTCCCCCGCCAACCCCAAGACCTTCCGTCGCATCTCAGCATACGTCGAGCAAGAAGACGCCCTAGTCGGCTCGCTGACTGTCCGCGAGACCCTCAACTTTGCCGCCCGACTCTCGCTCCCGAGCTCGGTCAGCAAGCTGGAGCGCATCCAGCGTATCGAGGCCCTCCTCACGGCTTTCGGTCTCGGTGGCCAGGCCAACAACTTGATCGGTACCGCCATCAGGAAGGGCATCTCCGGTGGTCAGAAGCGTCGTGTTAGCGTTGCAGCGCAACTCATCACCAGTCCAAAGCTGCTCTTCCTGGACGAGCCCACTTCTGGTCTCGACTCGGCCGCCTCGTTCGAGGTCATCTCCTTCGTCAAGGAAATTGCCAAGAAGCACAACCTCATCGTCATCGCATCGATCCATCAGCCTTCCACATCGACCTTCGCCATGTTCGACAAGCTCCTGCTGCTCTCTCAAGGTGGCACTGCGTACAGCGGTCCCGTCTCTGAGGTGCAACCATACTTTGACGCCTGCGGCTTCCCTATCCCACTCTACATGAACCCGGCCGAGTTCATCATCGACTTCGTGAACACTGACTTTGCTCGTGACCGCAGCGAAGTCGAACAGCAGCTGAACATGGTTCACTCGTCATGGCACAAGTCTCGCCTCGCCACTTCCACTGTGACCGAGCTTACCGACGAGATGGCGCGCAATTCTATGGACACTGAGATCAACGCCGACACGAGAGAAGAGATTGCTGGCACCTTCTCGATCATTATGGCTCTTACGCATCGTTTCTTTATCAAGTCGTACCGCGATATCATCGCTTACGGCATTCGTATCGCGATGTACATGGGTCTGGCGGTGATGATGGGCACGGTAAGTCATATAAATTGTGTTATTGGATCAAAAAAGCTAGATCACTGACAAAATCCTCAGGTTTGGCTGCGTCTTAGCCCTACGCAAGGCAACATCCAGTCCTTCATCAACGCTATTTTCTTCGGTGGTGCTTTCATGTCTTTCATGGCTGTCGCCTACATTCCTGCTTTCTTGGAGGATCGCGCGCTCTTTATGAAGGAGCGTGCCAACGGTCTTTACGGCCCGACTGCCTTCCTGATCGCCAACTTCATCACCGGCATTCCCTACCTCTTCGCCATTGCCTGCCTCTTTTCCATCGTCGCCTACTGGCTATCCAACTTCAGGCCCACCGCCGACGCCTTCTTCACCTGGATCATGTGGCTCTTCCTCGACCTGATCGCCGCCGAATCGCTCGTCGTGCTAGTCAGCTCGCTGATCCCCATCTTCGTGGTTGCACTGGCCGGCACCGCCTTCGCCAACGGACTCTGGATGTGCACAGGCGGTTTCCTCGTCCCGCCCCAGACCCTCAACCCCTTCTGGCGCTACGTCTTCCACTACATCGACTACCAATCCTACGTCTTCCAGGGCATGATGGTGAACGAGTTCGGGCACCGCAACTTCACCTGCCCGCCGAACGAGAACGCGCCCAACGGCTGCTCCTGCATGTACGAGACCGACCTCGCCGACCAGTGTCTCATCGCCGGCACCGGCGTGCTGGAGAACTACGGCTACGAGGTCGGCTCCACCGGCAAATGGGTCGGCATCATGATCGGCATCATCTGCGGCTACAGACTGCTAGGATGGCTTGTCCTCTACCTCAGGCGGCAATAGAATCGCTCGCCCCTCTCTTCTTTCCGCCTGTTTGTTTTCCCTTTCCTTTGGTATAAAGGGGGAGGGAAGAAAGGAATTGCTACGAAATGAGTCGAAACGGAGTTCTTCGGGATATACGAGCGATGGGAGTTTTGAACATAGGGGCGTTTAACAGCAGTAGCAGCAGCAGCGTCTTATGGTGGTGGTTTAGCATATATCCTGTCGCTACCCCTTTTTTCTTTTATAGATATTGTGCGTGTATATGGTATACCAACATCTTACTTCCACCAAAAAAAAACCAAAAAAAAAAAAAACAACTTTCCTCGTGCTTTATCAGCGGTGCGGGTTTCGCTTGCCACCCTACCTCCCAAAGCCTCTCATTGCCATAACGTCTTGAGAGAGAAAAGGGGTACAGGGTTCTTCGGCTTAGGGCTGTTACAGAGACTGCTACTCCCTCATCTTAGTAGTTACTGCGTAAGAGTGGTCGACCACCACCATCACCACCACCACCATCACGACCGATCGACCGCCGCCGCCGCCACCATCCTGAACAACACACCTCTTCATCTGCCGACTATGAGCTGCCGCGTTTTTCTCGTCGGGGTGAGGATATCTGCAAGACAAGATGAGAGGACCCTCCGGGGGTTCCTAGGCAGGGTAGGGCAGGGCAGGGCAGGGCAGGGCAGGGTAGGGTAGAGTAGGGTAGGGTAGGGTAGGGCAGGGCAGGGTAGTCAGAAGTCGTTGCTCATGCAGTGTCCGTCCATTTCTCTATCAGGTAGGTGCTCTTTTGGGAATACGGAAGGGGATCGTAAGCCATCAGGCGCTCCTATGGGAAATACGGAAGGGATTGTAAGGGTTGCTAGCATCCTAGTCGTATGACTCCTTCGGTCATGGATACTGCAGCGTCTTGGTATACTTTTTTCCTTTGTACCTACCAAGTTTACCCAGAAGGGGGAAGGGAGAGGGTCTTGATAGTGTACGGATACTGCTGATCGGCAGTTATGCAGTTCAATCGGGTACTTATATACCTCCTTCACCGGTCGACAGATGGGCAGGTGGATGGATGACGGTACAGTAGCGCTTCCTAGCTCGAGCGTCCTGGCAAGGATTGGTACGGCACGGCAATTCCTCCTTCCAGCATTTTTTCTTGCTAGGATGGCAGGAATTCCAAATGGGCGCTGCAGGAGATACATAGTAGATAGGTCACGCTGGTCACTAAAGATCCTTCTCTTCCTTCTGCACTCCTTCCCTTCCTTCGCTTCCATCCTTCCTACACTCACCACGTTCTTATCACCTGCACTGGGAATACCACTCACCATACAACGGGGATAAAATCTTCAAAGGAAGAGAAAGCCGAGGTGTACTTCGGACATGGTACATGCAACGCTCAGCCCACTTTCCAATGCAGTCGTCAGCAACTTATAATTCAATAAAAAGCCGGCGAATATACCACATCCCAATTCTGGAAGCTGATAAGTATATCTGGACTTCACCACCCCAATCCGACCGCATGTCCGGATGGTGCTGTCAGACCCGGCCAGCTCGGTCCCACAGAGTCTCCCTTCTGTACCAAGTCCAACTCCCACTCATGCAAGCCAAGGCACCTGCTGGAAGCTACAGGGCCAAGATACTCAACCCTAGATATACTGTTCGATCTGCTCACCGGTCAGTAGTGGCGAAAAAATGTGCCAGCCGAAGGGGACAAGGATGCGATAGGATGAAAGCGTGCACGCGCGCAATTCGCTGACAGGTTTTACCCAGAATCCTGCGTATCTAGGTACCTTTCTATCGGATTAGAAAACTCAAGAGGATCCGTCGCGGATGTGTTTGACATGACTCGCGTGGGTGAGTTGGGGATGGAGCCGGGCTAGGTCCATCCCCGGCTTATTTACTATGCGAGGAGGAGGAGAAGAAATCCTGAGACGACACCTGCAGGCGCTTAGCTAGGCGAACGAAGGTGCGTCATAATGTACCGCGAAGAAAAGCGCTCGATGCGGCGCGCAACGAAACCGTCAAGTTTGGAGTATAGTGTTTCACCTTCGCCACTATTTTCAGGATGATGAGACGTGGGGTGTCTGTCCATAGGCGCTGAAGTATCTCCACAAGGAGATCATGGTCTTCACGCATCTGGGAGACCCTTATCCACGCGCCCATATCGACTGAGAGAGAGAGAGGAGACATTCGCTTTCAATGACACGGGCAAGTCTCACGTCAATTGCAGACTTGACCAATCATTTCGAGTTCTGTTTATGTACACGAACATGATACACAGAAAATACCATGCATGATAATTTCCATGAGTCCTCCAAAGTCTGCTTCTTCAAGAGTATATCGCCCCAGGCATAGCGAAGATCCCAGGCGGGTAACCCGTATACCAGGAGTTTGTAGTCGAGTTAAGCGTGAGCAGTAAACCATTGTTGATGACCGCCTGATTGAACGAGTACTGAGCGTACAAGCCCGCCGCCTGGCTCTGCCCTCCCACGGTAGCAGAGACGCCGTTATCGGTGATATTAAGGAAGTCGATGGTCGCAATACCCGGGAGGTTTTCCCAGAAACTGACCAAGAAATGGGCTGGAAGATAAGTTAGCTTTTGCGAACGAGGTTTTGAGGAAGGAGGTGAATGAAGGCTTACCGTAAGTGTCCGGAGCTTGATAATGAGACTCGTAGAACTCGAACGTGATCGAGCGACTCGGAGACTTGCCCTCGGATGACCAAAAGATACCCTGAGCCCTGCCGGAGTTGGCGATGAGATCGTCCCAGAACGCCAGCAACCCGGTGCCACAGACGCTGTATTGCGGGAGAGCGGCGTTTTGGTACGCAGTAGTGACCGGAGAAGCGACGGCAAGAATCTGCTGCGTGTGAGTTGATGACGGCGAACGACAGATTGCAGACAGGCTTACCCCGTTTGAAGTGACGGTGATGGTTGTGCTGGCAACCCCGTAGAGGGACACAGCAAAGGGCACGTTGACGGCGAAGAGAGCGTCGTCGACGTTTGCCGTTGCAGACGTGGTAGACCCTGCAATAACGGTTGGGGTTCTGAGTGCGACGTCTGGACGGGCAAAGCTCGTGCTGCTTGAGGTGGTCTAATTCCAAGGTCAGATCAGGCTCGTCCTTCAAGAGGATCGGACTCACTCTTCGAGAGCTTGAGGATGTGGCTCTTGTCGTTGTCGTGGTCGTGGTTGTCGTTGCGAATACGGGGCTGCTTGTTCTTGAGCTGCTTGTGCTCGTCTAAATGAAACAATGTCAGAGATTGGGGACTGACCATCTAGCAGTGAAGTTTTACAATACTTACAGCCAGACTGCTTCCAAGAGTAGAAGAGGTAGAAGAGCTGGACGTCGCGGACGCAGTTGGAGTGATCTGAACACACAAAGGGATTAGCATTTCCACAAAAGCTCACAGATCAGGCGGACTCACGACGATTGATGCCGTGGGCGAGGCAGAGGAGGAGCTGGTCTAACTTACATGAGCCTGGGCGTACATGCAGTACCATATGTTCATGCCTTAACTCACCGCACCTGGCGTGCTGGTCGTTGGCGTGTAAGTAAACGTGACCGTTTGGACTTGACCTTGCACGGTTGTCGTATACGTGACATATATTGAGCTGCAATACGAATCAATTTTGGCTTTTCAAGGCAATCGAATGTTGCTCTCACCTGGCTGGCATCGTCGAGACTTGCGTCTGTACCTCAGTCGTCTGTACGGTCGAATATACGGTGCTTGTATATGTGCTTGCTTCAAGTGTTGTATAAGCAGTCACCGTCTGTGTTCGTTCCCTCGTTGTTGTAGCTGTCAAGTAAGAGGTAGAGGCATCTCGCACGCTAGTATAAGTAACCACGGCTGTACTGGCGTAGGTCGAAACCAATGTCGTCGTACCAGGAGGTAAGGTGGATGTAATGACCTGTAAAGCTTACCATCAGCATCTCTCTGCTATAGATAGATCCTTGAGGTTGGATCTTCAGGGACAATTTCAAGAGTGACTGGGTCTCTCTCCCGAACCGAAGCTCCTTGAATGATTTGAGGCGAGATATAAACGCACCTGCGTGCTCGTTTGAGCTGGAAGGGTTGATGTAGCTGTGCTGACCACTGTCGAAGCTGGCAAAGTCGAATATTCGGTCGTCGTGGCTTGAGGAAGTGTGGAGACGATGGTTCGTGTCTCGGGAGGAAGGGTACTCGTCACGCGCTCTGTGAAAGTCTGTGGTGGAATCGTGCTGTAATATGTACTGACGACCGTCGAAGCGGGGAGGGTAGAAATCATTGTCGTAGTCTGTTGCGGCAGTGTGGAGGTTGCCGTGATGAAACTTGTCTCCTAAAGCACAAAACATCAGCTTGCTCTTTAGAAGTCCGAGACGTTGCAAAATTACCGCTGGTCGGACACTTGTATAGGTAATCACGTCAGTCTGGCGCGGAAGTGTCGAGGTGATGTACTGAACGGTTGTCTCTGTAATTGGCGAAACAGTACTAGCTGGAAGAGTGGTTTGAACTATCGAAGTCGCCGTCAAATTTGTGCACTCTTCTATGGAGACCGGACTGGAGGACGCAGTGTACCCATCGAACACGTAGGAAGTCACCGTACGCGTTGCTTGAGATCCGCTTCTTTGATAGGAGCTTTCCTCCAACGTGCAAGAATATACTGTTGTCAGTGCTCCTGGTGCTGATGCTGTATTGGTCCAGCCCGAAGCACAGCTGAAATTGGAAGCTGTGATGTATGATGTAATTGGGGGAATGGGAGCTAGAGATGGGCATGAACGGATCCCAGAGAAAGCAACTGGGCCAGATGCTACCATTGTGGTCGTGAATGTCACAAGGCTTTGATTGCCGTTTGGAATCCTATCATCCGATGCTGTGTAATAGACATAAGACGTTACTGGAGGTAGAGTCATCATCGCAGAGCAATTGTATGCAGTCCGGTAAGCGGTGGAAATCAACGTCGATCCTGGTTGTATTGACGTGACGGTTCGGAGGCACCTGGTTGCGACGTAAGAAGCAACGTTAGTCGACTCGAGAGCACTTGTAGATATGTCTGTGGATTGGGTAGCACTTTGAGTGGTCTGGGCTGATGACTGCAAAGCTGTGTAACGCTCAGCAGTAAAGGTGATGTAAGATGTCACTGTCGTGGTCGCATTTGCTGAACATGTCCCTCCGAAGCTGGAAGGTCCTGCTGTTGAGAAAAGAGACTCCGGATCCTGGCCAGCGGTCGCAGTAGAAGCGCAAGTATTTATGGTCACCGTTTCTGGCGAGATTGACGAGGCTGGACAATCCCGAGCAGCACTGAACTCGGTTGTAGTAAGAGACGAGGCTGTTGGGTCCGGAACGACTGTTATCGTGGAAGGAGCGGGACATCCAGGCATTGAATTACCTGGATCGATGACCTCGCCGGATGAGGTCGCTTTGGCTGAGTCACTGTCCGTGTCGAATCTTGTAGAACCCGAATTCCCCTGGACCGTGGTTGAAGATCCTCCCCAACTTTTAGATGCCGGAGTCTGCACCGCTTGATCCCAACTCTGTCCCGTTGAACTTCCAAGATTGGAAACAACAAAGGTGGAGTCGTCTGATGTGTAGACGTACAGCGTCCGGGGTAACGTGCTGCATGACTTGGTGGATGTAGTTGTGTATATGACTGCGTCGATCGGAGAGGTCGATGATGACGGCTGTGCATTTGCTTGCCATAGATGCAGCAGAACACACCATACCCAAGAAGTGGCGAACATGACATGGCGGATGTAGGCGCCGTACTTGCGCCGTTTGCGCAGTCCTCCAGTGGACTTTGGTAGTGATCAGCCGGCGGCAGTAAGAGCGGCTGTTTTGACGAAAGGTTTACAGGATTTGGTAAGAAATATGCGCGCGCGGATGGTGAGCCGCGGTGCATTCCAAAGATACCTACCTTGTTCTTGGCGACAGACGCGCTGCAGCAGATGGTATCTGATTGTATCTTGGAGATCCACATTGTCGGGGCTGCGTTTGTAGGTCATTGGTAAGACCCATTCGCCAAAGGCCGAGGAGGAATGCCAGCCGGCGAGAACAATACTGCTTGGGCAGAGCCATGTGCCTATGCATTGGCGGTTGTTGTGCAAGGGTGATAGGGGTTCAAGGATGACATGGTCACGCAGAGAGGTGTGATCTCCCAGCAGTTCTGCACGAGGGGATATCTGATCATAGGCCTAAATCTCTTATTCAATGTCTACGTGTGCAGCTTCACCTTGTGCGTGTCGAAAGGTGTCGGACGGATGGCGCAGACATCAACCTCGCCAGAGTCTGCGTGCATCTAGAGTCTCATTGTCGTGGGGAGGGTGTACCATTAGCGATCCGTGAGGTGATCAGAGGGTCGAGAGCACCGCTCGATGTCATGTCGTGGCGAGTCAGCGTGTACCCAGGTACATAGTACCCTACAGTATGCACGATGGCAAGTATGGAGAAAGCCGCGACTTTCCCGGCTGGTTTCGATGGGAAAGAGTGGGCAAGGCTAGGAGGGGGAGAGGCTGGAAGAAGGTATCACCGCGCCGAAATGCATTGATCAGGACTGCGCGCCAGCAGCAAGCGACTTCATCTCCTTCCAACACCGTAAAGGCTACGCTTCTGCTGCCAACGACATCGAAGTGCGACCGGACGGACAGGTAGGTCTTGTGTGGGAGAGGTGAAGCTGCTCTTGGCTATACACCGCATGCTTTTGCCCCCATCACGCGCTAGCCCGTACGATAGCCGAGTGTCGCTGCGACGCTGCCTCGCTGGCCAGTCCGCCTGGTCTTCTCGCATTCATGCACCACCACCACCCCGGGTATCATTGCGATACCGCTTTCACTCCATGCGTTCTCTGCCCTGAAGATCACGTATAATCTCTTTCATATGACTGGCACAATTGTCTCTCTGCCACTGCTACTAACTAAATCACGCCCGTAATCATGTCGGCCTGGCAGTCGATATCCAGCCAGTCCCGCAGCGTCTACTCACCGCCCGCAGCCGACACCAACGCCGCCTCGGAACTCCAGCAGCACCAGCACCAGCATCAATACCAGCGCTACCCTTCACCAGGTCAGCAGTCCGGTCTGCCTTTCTACCAGCAACCTGACCCAAACCAACGCCGTTCCAGTGACCGCCATGATCCACCCACCACCGCAGGCGCGTCTGAAGATGGCAACGCAACACAGGCCCATGACGGCGATGCAGACCAGGACGATACAGACCAAGAGCCCGTGCCAGATGATCCGCAGCTGCGACAAAACCTTACCTCCATGATGGGCACCTTCCAAGGCACGCCGCATCAGACCCCGCACGGACGCCCGACGCCTTATCTAGACCAACACTCAGCCGGTCCTCCCCAGTCGCAACTGCATACTCCGCAGCAGATGGATGGCAGCCCCACTCGCGGCCACCCGCCTAGTAGTTACGCCTTTGCCCACGCGCACAACGGCGCGTCCGCTGCCGCACCTGCCCAGCCTCTACGCAACACGCCCAAAGAACGCACCAAAGTCTCCCGCGCTTGCGATGAGTGTCGCCGGAAGAAGATCCGCTGCGACGCTGTCGATGAGACGGGCCAGACGCCCTGTACTAATTGCGCGCGCACGAGCGCAAGATGCGCCTTCAGTAGACAGCCTATGAAGAGAGGGCCGAGCAAAGGATACATCAAGGAGCTGGCTGAGCGATTAAACAGTCTAGAGCGAGAGGTGGGAGGCAGTAGTAATGGCGTGGTCGGGGAGAGGGAGCGGGAGATTCGAGAGCTGAGAGGCAGCCTGGCAGAGCAAGGCGTACTACCTATGACATTTGACACTGGCCCGAGAGTGGGAGAGAAGAGAAGTAGGGACGCAGCAGAGCTGGGAGGATATCATACAATGCAGGCCCCGGCAGCGCACATGATGGCACCACAGTCTGTGGCCCAGCAGCAGCAGCAGCAGCCGCCGCCGCCACCGCCTGGCGCGCCGCAACAGGCGCAGATCCCGCCCTATCCTTACCACGCTCCGCAACCGCCGCCTCAAGCTGGTGATGTTCAACCTTTCTGGAGGCGGGGAACCCTTCCCCATCAGCAAAACGTACCAATTGCTCAAGCTTCAACAGATATCACGTCAATATCAAACGAGAACAGCACTAACATCACCTCTTTCGACTGGGATGAATCAGTGATCAGCGAGTATTACCGACTCATCCATCAGACTTTTCCGCTCTTACCCAGTAGCAAACATCGACTTCGCGCCACGTTGACTGATTGTCCGTCCACCCTCCGAGAAGCTTTCCTGGCCGCACTAGATTGCCTGATGCGCACTTTCCCGACCACCACACTCCCAAGCAATGCCGGCTATCCCCAGGCGCTGAAGAAAGCTGCAGAACTGCTTGCTCGATACCCCTTTGACAATCCAAGCACTCACACGAATGCCACCAATCTTGTCTACCTCCAAACGCTCCTTCTCATGGCCTTAGAAGGCGACAACCACGGTCCCGCCACCATCCGCGGGCAAGCCGGCCCATCACGCGCCGAATGGCTGGGGAGAGCAGCTGGTGTCGCAGGCCAACTCGAGATCAACGTCCTGCACTCTGGCGCACAATCCCAGAGTGTCATGGCAGGCGATCGAGATTCAGAAGAACGCCTAGCCCGGCGCGTGTGGTGGGTCCTCTTCATCCTCGACCGCTGGCACGCATCCAGCACGGCGGACCTGCTCAAGCTCCCCGAGAACTCCGTCGTCCTGCTTCCCGAAGACCAAATGCTCCTCGGCGAAAGCACCTACCATCTCGCCCGGCTCTCCTTCATCATCGGCCACCTCGCCGCCGTCCTAACCACGACCAAAACCCCTTCCACGGACGTCATGGCCCCTTCCAACCCAGCCTCCTCCCTCCTCGGCCTCACCCTCGCAGGCGAAATCGACCGCTTCCGCGAATCCGTCGAGTCGGTCTGGGGTTCCCTGAACCTCGTCCACCTCTCCTACCACCACTGCCACCTGCTCATCAAACGCCTAAACCCCAACACGGAGCCCACGGAGCTAGTGGGGCATGCGGTCAAAGTCGCCACCGTGCTCAACTCCCGTCTCACGCCCGTCACGCCTTTGAACCACCACTTTGGCGCGCTGGCCGCGATGACGCTCTGTGAGCTCTGCGATGTGGCCAAGACGCGGGACGAGGCCGTCAAGGGGCTGGCGGAGATGGCGGAGTGTCTGGGGCAGGGGAGGGGATTGGCGGGGAAGCAGGAGAGTGAGGGGTGGGATGGGGCGTGCAGGGAGTTGGTTCTTAGCAAGAGGGCTAGGATCGAGAGCGGAGGTGGTGGTGAGGGTGGTGGTCTCAACGGCCTAGCGAACGCGGCGGTGGGCGGTGGTGGTGGGAGCGTGGGCGCTACGACGGGCGAGAGTGGCAATGGGGTCCGCGGCGGAGAGAAGTTCGATCCGACTATGTTGACCCGGTATGGGTATCTCACTGCGCTTGGACAGGGCATGTTTAGGACTAGATGATCCATTGTTCTTGCCCACGCCTTTCTAAAAATTTTACTTTACGGGATAGTTTTTATTGGCAACGAGCGACTGAATTGTATGGGAGACCTGCGCGTTTGTACCGCGCCATTCTGGAGTCACTCGCTTCACATTTCGTTCGCCTGTTCATCGTACTATCAAGGATCTCATCGTGAAGCTAGCCTTGCTTCCAGGAATAATTCCTGATCCAAGACGAACAGCCTTTTCAACTGAAGACCTCATCTTGCACCAGGACGAATTGAACAAAGCATACCATAACTTTGACCAAGCATTTTCTCGATGTGCAGTGCTCCCAACAATGCCACCATACCTTTTCCCTCCCCTCCAAATGGGTCACCGTCCCTTTTGAAACGCATTGAACACGGCGCACGTCACAGACATTTCCAAGTCTGAGGGTTTGGTGAAACGAGATTCTTGGCAGCCCTAGGTTTCGCACCTGCCCTTGTAACAAGCCCCGACAGTGCAACAAGATAGGAAATCGTAAACCCCGCGATGGACATTTTTGCGCAATGTTCCGAGACTTTGGTTTTCTCAAAATAAGGGAAACCGGGTTGATGGGTTAGTATGCGTCAGGATCGCGACATGGGTGAGGATGCGGAAGCCCGCTGTGGAGATTTTGGAAGGTTTATGTGGCGGAGGTCCACATCTGGTTGGAGTATTGGATCGTGAGATTGGACCTGGCATTGACGAGGCCCGGGTCTCCGACTTGCAACAAATATCGTCGATGGCTTCAACCTCTGTTTCGGCGGATCGAGTATTGCTACTCTCCAGTGTTAAGCGTTAGGGGATTCCGACATTGAACGTCCCAGACAAGCCTTTGAGATCTAAGATAACCACAACACGTTTCTCGATGATGGATATCGCCGACCGCTTGCGTCGTAGGAGACTCTAAAAGGCAATGTAAATGATTAAAAACGCTCCAGTCGGCAGTATCTCTGACTTCCGAGGCCTCCCAGGAGAGAATCGGCAACATGTCAAGTGTCATGTTGAACGCTAGTGGAGGTTGCAAAGAGACGATCACTCTCCAGATTCCGAGGTAAACTGGCCGTTGTTGATGAAGTGGGTGGTATAAAGAAGTGTACACTTGCCTCGTTTTCCACATCTTAGAATACTAACAACCACATTCACTTCAACAGCCTGGAGCTTGGAATTTTCGTCTCTTTCCCTATTTTCACTTGTTGACACTTCGACCAACCACACCAAAGACCATCATGTACAACGTAAACTTCCTGGCCCTTGCCTTCGCCGCGACTGGTGCGCTGGCGCAAGCTCCTGCCCAAAGCACTGGCAGTGCCAGCTCAAGCAGTTCCTCAGCTCCACTGGGCCCCAAGGTCCCCGGCTCGAACACGCTGTACTACTGCTCGGACCCATCAGACTACCACATGACTCTAAGCGACGTCTCGATCAACCCATTGCCGCCTCAACCGTGAGTCCCCCCCGAACAGAGACAACCCCCGTCCCTATTCCCCTCCTCCATACTAACGAACAACAGGGGCTCAAACGTCACCCTCACCATCAACGGCGAGCTCCAAAAGCCCATTACCGAGGGCGCCATGCACGCAGTGGAATTCGGCAAGATCGAGTCCGGCAAGCTGGCCATGATCGGCTCGCACAAGCAGGACCTCTGCAAGAACCTCGACATGATCCCGGACGCGATCATGAAGCACTTCAGCGGCGATGGGGAAGTGCACAAATGTCCCATCGAAGCGGGATCCTTCGATAAGAAGAGGAGTCATCCGATCCCGAAGTTGCCTGGGGCTGCGGCGAGCGCGTTGCAAGGGTTGGATGTGCCGAAGCCGGAAGGGGAATTTTATGTCAAGGCTTCGACGACGCTGGGGGATGGGTCGACGGTGATGTGTGTTGTGGCTGATTTGCCGAGTACTGAGGGGGATATGATGAGTGGCAATTAGATAGAGAGAGGCTCGTGTGCAAAGTGAGGCAGCTACACAACAGCGTAGAAATGTCGATGCAGGAATGCTGCAGGATAGGTGGGGAGTATGTAGTCGATAGGGGATAAGGAAATGCATGGCACCGGCTGGCCGGTTGACCACCATGGTAGAAAGCTCTTAGTTTCCCGTTACGATCAGTCGGGTACAAGGTAAAACTTGCGTGAATTTCCGGTGAGGAGGAAGCATTCGGATAGCCTCAAATCGTTTCAGCTTCATTTTGGTTTTAAATCTTTCCATGGGTATTTTTGGATTAGGACATGCAAAAAGAAGAACAGGAGAAGAAGAGGGGAACAAGAAAAGAAGACAGGAGCCAAACTAGCCGCATTAAAGCCTCACAAATCAGACAGACCTGCATAATCCCCCTATGCCAATGACAATTTCCGTCAGCCGTAAAGATGTAGCGTTATGTTGCGTGGAAGTTGCTAAGATCGACCTCGCCGATCCAAGTTCGTCTTGGCAGCCCATCTTCCACCTTCCTATTTCGGCCTCCATATCATCATACCTCGCCTCTCCCCGGGCTTTCTCGAGTCTATCTCTTTCCACTACCATCACTACGAAAGCCTCCTTTAAGAACTATCTGCCAAGGTCAAGTAAACCACTCTCTACTCTTCTCCCTGCCCCTTCCATCTTTCCACATACACAACCACCCTATCACCATGCACCTCCCCATGAACGAGAAACCCCCACCCATCCGCCCCCGCATCATCATCCACGGCGGCGCAGGCAACATAACCCCGTCCAACCTCCCCCCCAATCTTTACACCACCTACCGCCATGCCCTGCTCAAGATCCTCCACTCCGCCTCCTCCCAACTGCACACCAACCCCACCGCCTCGGCCCTCGACGTCGCCGCCTCCGCCGTCAGCGACCTAGAAAACAACCCCCTCTTCAACTCCGGCCATGGCGCCGTCTTCACAACCGAGGGAACCCACGAGCTGGAAGCGAGTATAATGTGCAGCGATCCCGCTCGATACCGGAAACGCGGGGTGGGCGTGATGAAAGTGCGACGGGTCAAGAACCCCATCCTGCTGGCCAAGGAGATGTTGGAGCGGGGGAACGAGGACGACGGAGGGGGTGCGCAGGGCCATGTGCAATTGGAGGGCGAGACGTGCGAGAAGTTGGCGAGGGAATGGGGAGTGGAATTGGTGCGGCCGAGTTATTTCTGGACGCGCAAGAGGTGGGATGAGCATAGACGGGGATTGGGGCTCGAGAGCTCGGATGAGCTGTATCGGGAGCATCGACGGCGGGCGGATGAAGGAGTTTCGGGGCCAAAGGTAGGGGGGTTGGAAGACGAAGACATCGCAGGATCGCTCAAGTTCGCCGGAGGCGAAGGCGACGAAAGGTTCTGGGCGGGCGATGTCTCGTGGGATGGGAAAGAATACCTCCCCCAGGGGACAGTGGGAGCGGTAGTCCTGGACCGCTCGGGCATGACCTGCGTCGCGACATCGACAGGCGGGATCACGAACAAGCTACCGGGACGGATAGGCGATACGCCGACGCTGGGGGCGGGGTTCTGGGCTGAAGAATGGGAAGTCCTTCCCCAGCGCCCTTCTAATTCTACTGTCCAGCCTCGACACCAGCCATCCCCTCTCACCTCCCTCACCACCGCACTCACCTCGTGCCTCCCAACTCTAACCCCCTACCTCCCCCTCCCGACCTCCGAGCCCCAACTAGAGGAACCCTCCGACTCCCGGAAACCCATCCCCTCCACACCCAGCAAACGCAGCATAGCAATCTCCGGAACAGGCAACGGCGACTCCTTCCTCCGACTCAGCGCAGCGCGCACCGCAGCCGCAATAGCACAATACCAGACTCACGACGCGGGAACCCCACAGGGGGGCTACCCACTCCAAGCATCCGTGACCAAGATCGCAGGACCCAACGGCCAACTCCAGCGTAGCGCAGCCGAACGCTGGGGACGCACAGGCGAGGGCGAGGGGGGGATGATAGGGATAGATTTCACTCCAGGGGTCGGTGGGGAAATCGTGGCGGATTTCAACTGCGGGGGGATGTTCCGGGCGTGGGAGGATGAGAGCGGACGGGGGCGGATGGCGGTTTTTCGGACGGAAGGGGATGGTTAGCGGGGGGCGGGAGGTGAGATGAGATGATGTGAGAAATGAAAAAGAGAAAGAAAAGGAGGAGAGGGAGGGGGATTAGGGAAGGAAGAGCTCAGATGGGGGTTAGAGCGGTGGGTGTGCTTTTTTTTCCCCCTTCTTCTTCTTCGGACGAATGGGATCGAAAGGACTTGGACCGCAGAGGTAAGAGATATTTTGGATTGAAGGGGACAGGGAAGTGAGTGGCTTCTGAAGTATGCAGTACAGCTTTTTTTTTTTTCTTTTTCTTTTTCTTTTCTTTTCTTTTTTTTTTTTGGAGTCGCGGCGAAGGGAGGTAATTCATACTTGGAGCGAGAGCTAGGAGGGGTTTGCACAGTGGGGGAAAGAAGAAGAAGACCTGTGCTTTCTCCTCAATCGACTCGAGCAGGTACTCCCAGGCCGTAACATGCACTGTCTAAGAACGGGAGAAGAGGGGGGAAGAAAGGGGAAGGGGGGAGGAATCAAGAAAGAAAGAGGATGGAGAAAACCCCCCAAAATTCTCAGATCGAAAAATTCTTCCGGATCAAATCACTCCCCCTTAAAAAAGGAATAGGCTTGATCATAGCAGAGGAGAATCAAATCAAACATTCCCAATGACAACCATAAACCTCAACTTCCCATCCCCCTTCCCCCTCGCCCCCGCTACTGAGGAAGTCGTCGTAGACGGCGTCATCATCGTCGACGTCGTCCTCCTCCTACTGCCGCTAGCTGTACTACTAACACCGTCCATGCGTCTAGCAGACCGGAGCGAAGCGCGCGAAGAAGGGGGAAGATCCGAGGGCGAAGAAGCGAAAGCTCCATTGCCACCACCAACACCACCAGCAACAACCCCACCACCTCCTCTCCCTCTACCCGCATGGCCTAGCCCGTCCAGACCCCCCGCTCCCACCGGGTCCCCAGCATGCCCGGGCATCAATCCGGGTAAGACGTGATGATCCCTAGCCAACACCCCGGCACCCATCCCTCTCCCATCCTCCGTCCCTCCTCCTCCTAGCTCGTCCCCAACACCCAAACCCACACCCACACCTTCCTCACCCCCAACCACCTCGCCCTCGACGCCATTCCCACCACCCTCGGCCTCAGCCTCACCACCGCCCGGCGCGGCCGGCGCGGGCCCACCGCCAAAAATCCCATCATCCAGCATCAGCGTCGAGCTCTTCCAGCCCCAGGACTGGGAAAAATTGAATTTATCCGGGGCGGATTCGTAGAGGGAGAGCATTCGGCCGGCGCGGGAGGGGGAGAAGATCTTGAAGTAAGTTTTGATGGTGGGACGGGCGTCGATGTAGGGAGGTAGGGCGGGGATGGAGTGGTGGGGAGGAGGATGGGGATGGGAGGCAGAAGAAGAAGAAGGAGGAGGAGGGGAGGAGGGGTTTCGGTGGTGGGGGTGGTGGGGGGGCGGTGCGGCCTGATGTGCTGGCGGTGTTGTTGTCGGCGTCGTAGTGGGTCGTGCTCCTCCTGGTCCTTCTCCTCCGACAAAGGTGCCGTACTCGTCCACATCCACATCCTCATCCTCATCATAATCATCGTCATCGTCCAGATAATCCTCCAAATCCCGTAAATCGTCCTCGTCCGCGTCGAACTCGTCCCCGAAATCGTCGTGGGAATCCCACTCGGACTCGAGCGAAGCAGGCGTGAACATGGTTTCCTCCGAGGAACCGGAGGGGTAAGCAGCACGGATACTGTCCGGCTCGATGGAAGCGGGCTCGTCTCCGATCGAAGCAGGACCGGCAGATGATGTTCGGGGGATAGGGTCGTGACCTTCGTGGCGAGCAGCAGCAAGAAACCCACCACCACTAGCTCCAGTAGCAGTAGTAGGAGCAATAGAAGCAGGACTCCCCCGCCCTCCCACCCCTGCCTCCGATTCCACACGAGGTACCCCGCCACCACCACCGACCCTCCAACCCCGTCTCCTCGTCCTCCTCGCCCCCAAACCCAAAACCTCCCTCTCCCGCTCCCTCCGAACCCGCATCTCGCGCTCCAAAACCCCAATCCTTTCATCAACCGACGCACGCAGATTCCCCGCTTCATCGAACGAAGGACGTCCACTACTGGCCCCACCCCCGGCACTACCACCACCCACACTACTCCCATCCCCATCCCCGCGCTCCTTCGCCCGATGGAGATAGACACCTAACTGCTTCCCTCCTCCACCCCCGCCAGCGTTCTGACCACCACCAGTAGTACCATTCCTATTCCCGGCGGTGGAGACTTTCTGAACATACAGATTCCACAGGGAGCCCGCATAGAAGACCGTCTGGGAATAGATGCGTTTCCGCTCCTTCAGGAGGCCGGGAGGGGGGAACTCGGCGACGAAGCGGAAGGGGGGGAAGTGGGTGTATGTCTGCGTGGGAGGGGGCGAAGAAGGAAGGGGAGGTTCGCTGGCAGTGTTGCCAAGTGGGCCTCCTCGGTCTGGGGCGACGCCGGTGCCGCCAGGGGTAGGAGTGGAGCGGTCGTGGATGGGGTTAGTGGTGGCGGGGATAGTAGCGCTGCCGCGACTCCCCGGTCTCGGCGGAGGAGGGCCAAGCGGTTGCGCGGTCGCGGCGCCGAAGTCCGAGGCCCACTGGACATCCCTCGGGTCGAGGTTCATACTATATCTCCCCTGCTGGTGCTGGTGCTGGTGGTGTTGCTGCTGTTGTTGGGCATGGCGTTGGAGGGTGGTAGTATTGGAAGTAGCGATGACCGGGTCAGCGTTGCCGCCCATGACGATATTGCAGTCGGAGGCGGGGATCCAGAATTTGCGGGGGAGGCCGTTGGAGTCCCAGCTTCCGCTGGAGATGGTGGAAGAAGGAAAAGAGGAGTTGCCGGGGTTGTGGTGTTTCTGTTCGGGGGATGAGGGGGGAGGAGGGTATTCGGAGGCTTTCTGTTTGCCTTTCGTTGTAGTAGCATCGTTGTTCGCATGGTGGCCAGTTGCAATGCTCTCATCGTAGTCCTCTTCCTCGTTTTCCGTCCACTTCAGACTAAGACCAAGCTCCAACCCGCCTTCGGCAGCATTGATGACTTTCTGGCGTAGTTCCATCTGCATCCACAACGCATCGTTGACCACCTTCTCCGGCATAACGGGAAAGCCCAAGATATCCCGTTGTCCCCGGATGAACTGGAGAGACTCAAAGTCGAGGTGGATATAATGGATCCCTTCGTCTAGAAGGACGAGAAGGGGTTCGATGTCTGGGTGTGTGTACAGACTTATGAAAGCATGGAGCGGATCAGGTGCACCTCCTGCTCCTAGCCCTCTTGAACCTCCGTAGAAAGGCGGGTTCGCATGCGATGAGGCAGAAGACGAGCGCGGGCCTCTCCGGACGGGAGGAGAGAAAAGCGAAGTTGTCGAGATGGAATCGAACCTCACAGCCGTCAATCGAGGCCAATATTCCACCGGGACCTTCTTGATCACTCGTCTCCGTCTCATCGAGCTCCGACCCGTTAGACCGGATGACGACGAGGAGGAGGAAGGGACAGTCAACCCCGCCTCATACGCCCTCACTTTCAACCTCCGATCCAGGATCCTCTTAGCTAGAACCCACCTTTCCAATTCTCCTTCAATGTAAAACCCATCACCACCCACCATCTCCCTTACAATGTCGGCCGGGATCCCGGACCAGAACCGCAAAGGCATCGAGCTGCCATCCCGACACAACATAGCCTTAGCACTCGCGAGGATCTTCTCGCCTGCTCGACCGTAATAATTCATCGTCACGAGCCGAATGAGCGGGGACAGAGTCTCGGGAGACATCTGCCGCAGGATGGATTCGATAGCGGAATCGATCAAGTCCTTCATTTCGAGCCAGCAGCCGACGGCGAAGAGGCCGATGGCTTCGGGTTCTTCCTCGACTGGGTCCGAGCAGCCATAAAGACGTTTGAGGGCCAGTTCGAATGCGGTCTGGGTGATGTTCGGATCGAGGTCAGACGGGTGGACGGTGATTTCTTTGGCGGCGCTTTCGAGCCAGGGGGCTGAGAGGGCGGAGGTGAAGAAGGGGGCGCGGTCGAGGATGAGGCGGTGGAGATGGTAGGGGTGGTTGAAGGCGATGACGGTGATGTCCGAGTGTCGGCCTTCAAGGAGGCCGCGGGTGAATAAGTGATCTGGGAGGTCGCCGAGCTGGATGGAGGTAGTTTGCAGGTTGCGATGGGAGAGGCTGGTTCCATAGTGGTGAGTGGAGGGATGCTGCTGAAGGTATGAACCCTGTCTGCTGGCATCCGGAGAGGTGGAAGCGCGCACGGCGAAGAGCCGACTAAGGGTGGTGAGAGTGTTGGAGCGGTGGCGTCCATGAGCGGAAGAGGTGGCAGGTGGGTTGGTTGGATCGTCGGCATCCTTCTCCACCCGTGGAATGATGCGGCGGTCGGCGGTGCTCCTCACTTGATCCTCAAAATGAGCGCGTCTGGTGGTGGACGGGACGCGATTACGGCCGCCGATGGCAGAGAGAGGCGGACGGGATACGGGCAGCTGTTCCTGGCTGGGGTGGGAGACGGAGAGTCGTGGGATGGACGAGGCCTCAGGCACTTGACCCGCTTCAGAAGGGGCATCTCGGGGAGAATTGGGTGATTCATGTTGGGTAGGCGGAAGAGAGAGTGGCGACTGATCACTCTCCATGGATGGACTCGGACCAGAACCGAAGATGGAAGCACTGCCGGATGCGAAGAGAGTTTGGGGGAGACTGCTATGTCTTTTCACTCCGGGACGTGGGCGGTCCTGTCGTCTTGACTGCGCGGCGACGTTATCAGCTGCAGCTGCACTTGGACCGGGAAGAGCATCGCGGGAATGCTGATAGCTCTCGTTGCTGGCCATGGCGTCACGGAAGAGCGATTCCCTCCGGCGACGTTGGCGGGGAGTGTGTCGGTCAGGAACATGATCGGGGTGGTCATCATCAACCTCGTCCTCGTCATCGGAGTAGGACGAGAAGAGGGTGTTCATCAACGACTGGGCTAGGCAAGAACAATGGTTTCACCGCGTGATTGCGGGCTGCACAGCTAGCTGGTGGTCAGGCGGGGCTGCAGTGAGGAATTAAGCGAGTTTAAGCTCGGGTTAGAAGCTCGCGCGCGTGGACAGCTGACGGGGACATGGATGGTATGTAGTCAAGCAACCTCAGCACGTAGGTAGGTAGGTATGCAATCCAGCCTGATAGTATAATGAAGGAGGAGTCAAAGGAAGACGGCAATACTTAGACGGAGAGTGCAAATGGAGTCCTACAGAATGGAGCAACCTGACCCATGACGAGATGGGGGAAAGGAAGAAAGAAAGAGAATAGCTGGGCGGACAGGGCTCCTGCGATGCCAGGATGTGAGAAGATCTGCAGTGTGGCGACCGTATGATTCGCCCCGTCAACTACTGTGTCGCAGCGGCTTCGGCCCTTGCTCCGAATTTCGAGCGTTCCAGCACAGAGAACCTGGAAAGAGTGCAAGTGAGATTGAGTTTCCCGGGCGTGTTAGGGCGGATCTAATCGGACCCTGAGGGCATAGAAAGTCGTCTGAGTAAGCGAATCTTCGACATGCAGTGTCTCTTCATGTTGTCTATACCTAGGTAGTATACAGGAGAGTATGAGTGGGAGGACCAGAGCCATACCCACGATGACAACCCTCACGAATGCTCCGGTCAGATTACGCCTGGCACTCAAACACGCCAGCCGCACATCCAACTCGGCCTTCACCTGCCGACGCTGTCTACACAATCAACCCCGACAGTCATCTGCACCCAACAGCACCAGCAACACCAGTCGAACATGGGAGTCCTTCCCATCCCGACGGCAGACTCCCTTCCTGGCCGCCTTTAAGACGCCCGACCGACTCTTCCTCCGCTCGCAGTCCTCCTCCGCCACTGCTCCTTCCCCATTAGGCGCTCTCAGCCAGACCATCGGCCAATCGCAATCCAAACCCGCCGCCAACGCGACTTCCTTCTCTTCCTCATCCACCTCTTCATGGCCCAATCACACCCCCCGATCCGTCGGTTACTTCCTCCTCCTCTCCGCCACTTCCGTCTTCGGCATCGTCGTCCTCGGCGGCCTCACCCGTCTGACCGAGTCCGGCCTCAGCATCACCGAATGGAAACCCGTCACCGGCTCCTTCCCCCCGACCACCCCGGAGCACTGGGAAGCCGAGTTTGCCCTGTATCGGCAATCTCCGGAGTTCAAGATGCTAAACTCACGCATGGGTCTAGAGGAGTTTAAAGAAATCTACTGGATGGAATGGGGACACCGGCTATGGGGGAGATTCGTCGGCGTCTCCTTCCTCCTGCCAACTTTATATTTCGTGGCCAGAAAACGAGTGGATAAGCGCATGGCCGGCCGTCTCCTCGGCATCTGCGGCCTGATCGGCTTCCAAGGCTTCATCGGCTGGTGGATGGTGAAATCCGGCCTCAAGGACGAACTCCTCGAGACCGGCTCCCAACCCCGCGTCTCGCAATACCGCCTCGCCGCCCACCTCGGCACCGCCTTCATCGCCTACCTCTCCATGGTCTACAACGGCGCCCTGATCCTCCGCGAGAATCGCTTCCTCAAGGACCCCCACGCCGCCCTCTCCCACCTCCAAACCCTCCGCTCCACCCCTCTAACCCCCTTCCGCCGCTCCGTCGCCGCCCTCGCCGCCCTAACCTTCCTGACCGCCATGTCCGGTGCCCTCGTCGCCGGCCTCGACGCCGGGCTCGTCTACAACGACTTCCCATGGATGGGGCACCCGAACTTCCTTCCCCCGCGCCGCGAACTCCTCGACCCCTTCTACTCGCACCAGCAGAACCGCCGCGAAGGCGGCGCCGTACCCGAGGAAGACATGGGCGACCTGCTCTGGCGCAACATGTTCGAGAACCCGGTCACCGCGCAACTCGACCATCGCATCCTGGCCACCACCACCTTCTTCGCCGTCTGCGGGTTATTCGCTTACTCTCGCCTCTCGCCCCGTATCCGTACCCACCTCCCCCGCGACGCGCGCAAAGCCGTTCTAGGTACTGTCCATCTCGTCTCCCTCCAGGTCGCTCTGGGGATTAGTACGCTCTGGTATCTCGTCCCGACTCCGCTAGCAGCTGCGCATCAGGCGGGGGCTTTGGCGCTGTTGACTGGGGTTTTCGTGCTGGGGAGTCGGGTCTGGGTTCCCGGTCGGACGTTGAGGTTGGTGCAGAGGGCTGTGAAGGAGGGTTCGTTGAAGGGGAGGCTGCAGAACTCGATGACGGCAAGGAGGAAGGCTATGGGGTCCTCTGCTTCGCTGCAGTAGGAAAAGGTCAGGGGTTTTGAAAATCCCTCCCCATTGGCTCCTCCTGCTCCTCTCCTCGTGGAAGGAACGGATTGCCCCCTTCCCTTGTTATCGGGGCGGTGTTACTTGCAGGATGGTTTTTGGGAGAGGAGCAGACCCCAATTGTTGCGTTCTCGAGCGAGTCCTTTCCCCTTTTCCTTTTGCCCCTCTCTCCTCTTCTAGCGTTTGTCCCTTGGGGTTTTAAGCCGCATGTCTGTACGACTAGAGCATTCGGGTAGTGGCGCGTTGACATGGCATGCTCTTTCCCTTTGTGGGATAGTATTTTTGGACGGGTAGGGAAGTCACTGTATAAATCCACCTTGAATTTTTATGGGACGCTGCTTTTTTAGGCCTTTTCTTTTTTTTCTTTTTTTTCTTTTCCCTTCTTTTTCCTCCTCGCTTCAGGATCATCCAGAAGCTTCCTAAGGGCTTTCTCTTGTATCCTTCATCCTGTCTTTACTGTAAGTATATAGGCACAAGCTCTAAGAAAGAAAAAGAGAAGAGGAAAGAAGAGAAAAGAAGAAGAAGAAGGGACTAAAAGTTGTAGATTTTGTTCTATATTAGATCTCTTGAACAATATCCTACGCTCCATTTGCGATAGGTATATTTCGGTAATGACACTTGATACAAATTCTACTCTTATTAAGTCCCTATGCAAAAACAAAGTGACTTTTGTAGTTCAATAAAGCCGAGTTCAATCTCTTTAGTCATGTATTAGAGTTGTCGTTATAGACTCATATAGCTGTTCCTAGATGCGAACATGGGTGTAGCGAGCTAGAAACCGCTTCGGATTCGCGATGTGGGCACTTCCAGACCCCATGTCGGCTCCACTCTACGACGTACGTTCCTCCCTTTCTCTTTCTCCGCACCACCTCCTCTTTTTCGAACATCAGTTGCGAGGGATCTCCATGCTCAGGTGGGCATACGGTCTAATGATCCGCCGAAGAGTAGGGAGTCATTAGCCTGAAGGGCAAGCTAAGTGGTGTTTTTGTTTATAGTTGCTACTATGGTCGCAGTCGCTCTAAGACCCAGCCTTAAGGCTTGGAAGAGAAGAAGTGAGAAGGCAAGGTGGGTAGACGGCGATAATGAGATTGACCACTACATTCCTCCCTCTCCTCCTCAGCACTGCTGCTGCGGCCGTAGCAGTCCCGGAACCTAAACCAGTCAGCCATCATCCCCAGTCCCCGGCAGATGGAGAGAGAGGCACATTTCAGAATCCTTCGAAGCACGTCCGGCCCAAGTTCCGGTACTGGATCCCCGACGCTTCTGTGAACCCGGGTGTCGTCGCCAAAGATGTCAAAACGGCGAAAGAAGCCGGCATGGGCGGGCTCGAGCTGCTGGGCTATTATCTCTACGGCGGACCTCCGAACAATGGCGCCGGCAGAGGGAACGCTGCCCCTGTCGACTGGGCCGAGTACGGTTTCGGTACTGAGGCTTGGACCCGCGTCTTCAAGGCTTTCGTGCAGGCTATCAAGGACAACGATATGGTTATGGACTTCGCTGTGGGTCCGAACCAAGGGACGGGTGTTCCTGCACCGGAAAATACCGACGGGCTCTCTTGGGATGTTGCTGCGTACAATGTCTCAGTGCCTCTAGGCGGATCCTTTAGCGACGTTCTCCCGGGTTGGGGAGCTGGCGAATTGATTGCTGCGGTCACTGGACTAGCTGTGAATTCTGCTAATGTAATTCGACCTGATCAGCTTGCAAGAGACCCAGGGAGTCTTCCGGGGGATTACTCGCTCAACCGCACGCAAATCACGCTTTCGGCCAGTAGCTTGACGGATGTGACCAACCTTACTACCACAGATGGCCATCTTTCCGTCGACTTCGCGGGGACAAACACCACCGCTGGCATCAACCATACCATCTTCGCCGTATATCAATTCAGATCCGACTACCGAGCGCAAGACGGTCCGCTAGATCTTGGAGGACCGCAGTCGGACCCAGAGACGTGGCGACAGAACGGCTCGTGGGCTGTCGATCACTTCTCCTCGCTCGGAGCCAAGACCACAACTGACTTCTGCGAGAAGTACCTCCTCAGCAACGACACGCTCGAGATGCTTCACGAGGTCGGCAACTACGCCTGGGAGGACAGTGTTGAGATTGCCGCAAACCTCTACTGGACGCTGGGCTTCCTCGGCTACTTCCATGTGGACCACGGGTACTCGCTTGCGAAGTGGTTGCCGCTCCTCTTCCACCGTAATGGCAAGTACATGAACTCGAACCCGGATGCCTGGTACGTGAGCGACGAGCCGGATCAGGGCAATGGACATATTGCCGACTATCGCGCCACCCTTGCCAATCGGTATCAGTCATATTTGACAGGCTTGAACGATTGGGCCGAGGATTATCTTAAGTTTCCCTTTTCGGCGCAGATTTCATATAATCTCCCCATGGATATGCTGGAGAATAGTGAGTTCTACTAACATGGATGGGAATCCGCTGCTAATTCCAGATACTGACGATATCCTTAGTCCCATACGTCGCCGCCCCCGAATGCGAATCTCTCGATTTCAGCGACTTGGTTGACGGCTATCGCCAATACGCCGGCCCTGCCAACTTGGCAGGGCGCCCCATAGTCTCATCCGAATGCGGCGCCGTGCGGGGCGAAGGCTTCGTCCAAACGCTCCCGGAACTGCTATGGCACGCCAAACGATCGTGGGCCGGCGGCATCAACCAATTCGTCTTCCACGGCTTCCCATATTCCGGACGGCAACACGACCTGGCCCGTCTTCACGACTTTCAACTACCAGTACTCCGATATGCACGGCGCACATCGCCCAGATTGGTTCCAGTACCGCGGAGCGATGGACTACGTCGCACGGAACAACTGGGTCATGCAAGCCGGTGTTCCGAAGATGGATGTGGCGTTCTGGCAGAAGGTCACGACGCAGCCGGGTCATGTCGAGTTACGGACTTACGAGCCCACGGATCTCGAGGAGATGGGGTATACCTACGAGTATCTGAGTCCGGATAATTTTCTCCTGCCGGGTGCCGAAGTGATCGATGGGGTTTTAGCACCTGAGGCGCAAGGTTTCAAGGCTATGTTGGTCAGGGCTAATGACTCTTTGACGGTCGATGGAGTCAAGAAGCTGGTTGAATTTGCTCATGATGGTCTGTCGATCGTCCTCGCCGGTGGAATTCCAGAGACCTATGTAGGGACCTATAACTCAATGGATCTTCGGGAGTCGAGACGGTCTTTGCGGGAAGCAGCTACTTCGCTTCCCAACGTCCATGTCACCGAAGACTACCTCGTCGCTTCTACGCTCTCGTCTATTGGCGTTCTACCGCGGACGCAGATCCGATCCATATCGCCGACGAACGCAACTTGGTTCACCAACTGGCGTAGCAGCCAAGATTGCGATTACATCTACATTTACAACGATGCGATCAAGCTACCACAAGGCCAAGGCGCTGCAGAGGCCACCATCCAATTCAAGTCCAAAGGCACACCTTATGAGTATGACGCGTGGACTGGTCAGCAGACACCATTCGGGGGTGATGTTTCTAATGATGATGGTGGCACTACATTATCTCTTAGCCTCGCCGGAAACCAAACCACCATCATCGCCTTCCACCATTCCAAACGCAGCGAATCGACCGACCATGGCAGCTGGCACGACGGCCACATCTCCCATGCCGAGCAGATCCCACACCCCTTCCCGACCTCCTCCGCATTCAACCCAATAGACCCCGCCCAATCACTCATCCTAACAAACTGGACCCTGGTGGTAGAACACTGGGATCCACCAGCGGAATTATATAATATCACAGGCGGGGCCTCCAAACACAACACCACGCACCACCTCCCACATCTCGTCTCCTGGCAGGAGATCCCCGGTCTACAGAACGTCAGCGGACGAGGTTACTACAGCGCTTCATTCGTCTGGCCACCAACACCACCACCCTCTCCCTCCGACCACCATCCCACCCCTGAGAGAAAAGTCCTCCTAGACTTCGGCTCTATCCCCAACACCCTAACCGCAACCCTGAACTCCCTCCCCCTCCCGCCTCTTGACCCGACACGACCGCGTATCCTCGACATCAACCCCTGGCTCGTGCAAGACGGCCAGTTTCCTAACCGGCTTGAGGCCGTGATTGGGACCCCGCTGGGTAATGCATTGCTGCCGATTTTCGATCGGTTGGAGACGTCTGGCGAGGGGCCTGCGAGCGAGGATGCAACGACGGTGCCGCCGCCGGTGGGGCGGTATGGGTTGGTGAGTCCGGTGATGGTGGGCGGGTATTAGGGGAGGGAGGGGCAGAGGTAGGGGCTGGGGCGGGGAAAAGGGGAAATGGGTAAAGAGGGAAGGGGTAAAGGGGGTGAAAGGGGATGGCAAGGTTGGCTGGGTGGGTGGATGGCTGGATGGAGTATGATCAGAGAGCAAGAAGGATATGGATGGAATGATGACGGAGAGGGGGGCGGCAGATGAGAGGACCTCTTACAGCCACAGATGGGAGGGAAATCGAGGACTTGCGGTTGGAAACGTTTTGGAAGAAGAATGAACACATCCCGTGTCGGTTCTACATCGCGGTGGGGGGGGGGGGGGGGGGGGGGGGGGGGGGGGGGGGGGGGGGGGGGGGGGAACTTAGATCAGTCTGACGAGGGTAGATCTCTGCTAGTATCCGACTACCTAGATGTATTACTAGGATCAATCGTTGCAGATCCAGATTCCATCTACCGACATGAAATTCTAATGCGAGACGCAGGTCTATCTACATTCTCGATGTCGGTTGCAGGGATTCGCATCTAGTTTTAGCAGTCTACGCCATGCACACCACCTTTCTCGGTCCACTTGCAGCTTGCGCCAGCCTTCATCGTACCATTCGAGCTTGTATACAGCGTGAAGTTGCGGTAGTCGATGTTATAACAGGGGTTCCGCTCTGAACAGCTAACACTAGCCGCAGTATCACGGTCGTCGAGATAACCTGTCCAGTTTGCGAAGGCCACATTACCTGTTGCGGAAAGATCAATTAATGTTCCCTTGCGGCCCAAGCGTGACATGTATGGGTGAACATGACTCACTGATCAACATGTTGGACGTGCCAGCAGCAGTCCCATTGTCTCCACTATTCTGCGTAATCGCACCTCCGTTCTTCGCGCCGTGGATCACGAAATTGGAAAAGAGCATGTTGGTCACATGGCCCCATCCGCCGCCTCGAGGCTGGTAGTCAGATTCATAGTCGCGATCACCGCCTGACACCAGCTCACCAACCCAGGTCTTGATGTAGGCGCCATTGCCGATGTTACCTTGGGCACCGCCTTTGATTATCGTGGCGTGGTCGATAACGACGTTCTCAACGGAGGCGTCTGTCAAGTACTGCCCTAGAGAACCGATAGCGATGCCATTCCCGCTGATACAAGTAATCTGCAAGCAGTAAAGTCAGCTTCATTCGAGGATAGGAGAAGAGGTAGTGATTACATTGTGGCCGTAGAAATTGTAAGATCTCGGCTTAATCGCCACACAATCGTCCCCTCCTTGGTAAACAAAATTAGTAAGGTGAACATTCCGAGTATCCATCGTGTTGAAACCATCAGTATTCTGCACCCAGTTATAACCCGGAGGCGCTTCGGGACTAGTAGCATTCACATAGATATTATCTGCCACGATGTCTGTCGCATTCATCATGTTAATGGCCCATAGCTGGGGCTGCACGACATGGAAATTCTTGATTGTCACGTCGGAGACGTTCCAGAGTTGGAATGGGATAGGTCGGCCTGGTTGGGTTGCACCGACTGTGTCGTTGCCCCGTTCGGCATAATACCAGACTTCCCCGTTGCCGTCGATACCGCCTGTGCCGTGGCCGTCGATCCGGATGTGGTCCCCTGTCAAGACGAAGCCGGCAGCGTGGTTCTGGAATTCGATGTGGTAGTTGTTATTACGCCAGTAAGTCAGGTTCTCGCTGAACTGTCGTGGGCGTATTAGAATATACCATGTCCAATAGAAACCCGGTGAGACTCACAACCCACTCCCCTCGCCATTCAATATTCACATCATTGACGATCGGGTTCAGCTTCGAATTGATATGGTATTGCTCTCCCTTTGGAAAGACAACATTGCCACCATGCCCGCAATCCTTAAAAGCCCTCAGAATCGTCGGCACATCGTCTGTGGCATTGTTACTTCCAGCAAAGACTGTACAGGTCGGTCTTCCTTCACGTCTTGAATGCGAGATTCTCTGCCCATTCACGCCAGTAAGAGCAGTGAGCGAGAGCGCAATGGTAATCACGGCCTTTAAAGCTCGATGCATCATGGAGATCGGTTGTTGCCGTACGAGAGAATAAAAGAATAGGAAGAAGATACTCGTCGTTTGACTTACATTTGAATTTTATCTACAACCTTTACGACTCCGCTTTCGCAGACATGCAGAGCGGAGATGAGATCGACATGGTCATGATGCGCAACATCCTAGAGGTCTTCGGCGAGTGTTGTGCCTGCTTGTGCTGCTTCGGAGAGAGCAGAAAGGTAGAAGCCAAGACGGAGAAACAGAAGTCAAGCGTCTCGGTAGGAGCTTGGCCGAACAAGCATCACATCCGTGTGCATCATGCGAGCTTAGTAAGTAGATTATGATCCTGCTCATTCCATTCGAAGACTGCTATGTTTGAAAGATCGCGAGAGAAAGATTTGCAACCATTGATAGCCATCGCTATCGTTTATGAGAGTTTTCTTGCTCCAAGTCAAAGCTACCAATGCTAGATCTGCAATTACCTGACTACTCGCCAATCCGAATATCCTTTTCATCACTCAAGGGTATGGGACCAGTCCTCCCGTGTCATATAGTCCGAAATCTTGGAACGGGGGATCGCCGTCCCCTTTCGCTCAAGCTACAAAACAAGAGCAATCAGCGTTAATGCAAAATTGAAATCCCAATGACGGATCAGATGCAAATCACTTACTTCCTCAGGTTCAACCACATTAGGATCACCTCCTGTAAATCCAAACTCGGTCAAAAAGTCACCAGTCTGCAAGAGCACGGCCTTGAAATCGAACCCGCCGTTGGTTGAAGGAGCTTCCTTCGGTAGAGTAGCTTCGAATTTACTCTTGACACCTGTAACGTCGCTCCAAAGCGTCGCCCATTCATCGAAAGTCATCCACTCGCTCACGCCTAAGACCTGTGTCTTTGGTGGAGCCTCGATTAGTGCTTTCACGAAAGCACCGGTGTCCTTTTCGACGTCGACCCAGGGGATGGGGAGGCTCGCGGGGAAAGGCGGAGTCCAGATCGCAGTCTTCGAGCCGTTGTTGTCCGTTTCCTACCAAATAAGAAAGTTGTATCAGCATGAAAGCTAGCTTCGCCGCCTCCATCACCAAGGGTGGCCTGGACGTAGAAGAGGAAGGAGAGCTTACAAATCGACAGCGAAAGAACTCCAGCCCCTTGGCCACATTCGTAAGGAAACAGCCCATAAGCACACAGCTGACTTTGCTCTCGAGCCCTTCCTTCTCGAACATATACTCCGCCACGGCGGCTTTAGCGTCGAAGTGGAAGACTTGGTTGTACTTCCCCCCGCTGCATTTCTTCACATTAGCCAAAGAACTCCAGACCAAGCGGTCCAGCTCTGGGACTTCGGCCGCAGCGTCGGCGACGTTCTTGCCTTGCTGGACTTCGATGCCGTAAAAGGCCGGTGGGGCCGGGGACGTTGACGAGTCTTCGTGCTGCCCGGCAGAGATACTTCCTCCCGCAGATGCTGAACCTTTTATGATACTCGCTGTGTCGGTGTAGGCGAAGATGTAATTGGCGCCTTGGAAAGCGACCTGGAGGGATCGGAAGTCATTAAGATCAGCCTTAACGACTTCCACGCCCGTCGAGGCTAGGGAGGCCGCTGCATCTGAAGTCGGCGTCCGGGTTAGACCGCGGATGCGGATGGAAGGTTCGTGCTGCTGGAACCATTGGATGACTGAGCGGCCTTGTTGGCCTGTGGCACCCACTACGACTAGGAGCTTAGACATTGGATAGAGTGAGTGTAGCGAAGATCTGACGTTTAGAATTAGATGTTCTTCTGAGATACGGTCTGGCTTCCCTTCAGTTTTTAAAGGGCTTGACACGGCATACAGCTACATCTAGTCCTCTGGTAACAACAGTGGCTCATTATCTCGACAATCGGATTTCTAAGCGATTCCCAATTCATTTCCGAGAAGGATCACGCCAATATAGCTACGCGAGGCTTTGCTGATAAAGCGATAGCCAGATTGCGACATTCCCATACCATGGCCATGCAATGCAAGGTCTACATGGAAGGACGGCCAAGGCCATTGCCAAGTATTATCTCCGTTGAAGGAGTTGGATTATACAATCCATGCATATCAAGAGACAGTTCACTCCAGAATGGATCTAGGAGCACCTTATGCAATATGAGAAAAGAATCAGATGCTTAAACAATGAGTTATCTCTGTAGGAATGCTCGAATTGTGTATACAGACAATGCACAACTTGCAGGTTGTGCAAGTTGTGACGAATTCGGGGACTGGAGTGGAGGGGGGACCATTACTCAGCAAAGGATTCAATCAATCACGTCTCATAGTGCCCCGGCCCTTCAACAACTACATTTTATGCAACGAGAGAAATGTTCAGATAAGAAGAGGTCCCTATGGAAGGGACAGGACGACTGCTATGCAAAATAATTAAACGAGTAACGAAAAAGAAGCCTGGCCCCATTCCCCTTTTGGAAAAATCCATCTGTCCAGAAAACAATATAGGTACTGTGCTGCTTCAAGCCCACAATCATCTACCGGGCTCTTCTATTTGCGGCGATGAGAACACATTGCACCGACGAAGTCATTTTGACCTACAAAGAGACATGGGAAGAAGCGGGATCGGGACACTACACGACAGGACAGCAAAAAAGAAAAAGAAGGTTAAAGTCAAAAGACGCAAGAGCCCAAATTCACCATAGAACAAGCAGAACGGGTATTTAGCATTTCTTCGTCTCCTCACGTTCGTCATTCCATTACATTCCCCCTTTCCACCACGACTCTACCCCTGCTTCACCAATCCACATCCTTCTTTCCCAGCATCCAAGCGAATCGAAAAGTCAACAAGCCCGGCGGAGGCAGCCCGTAGCCTATCTCCCTTACGCCTTACCCGAGCTAGCCACATCCTCTGACTCCTTCACCCCCTCCTTCTCCCCCGCCTCGGCAACCGAGCCCGATTCCTGTCCACCCGTCGTAGAACTCTCCTCCTCCTTGTTAGCAGCCTCCGACTCCTTGGTGCCCATGGAGGAAACCCGACTATCCTGTGGGGACGACGGGTTACTATTCGGCTTCTCGCCCGTGCTCTGCCCGGACACCGACGCGATCGTATCATGCCACTTCTGAGCGTCTTGGGGGGTATGCGCCTTGAACGCATACTCATGACTGGTAAACCCGCCGATCTTGGACCCGACATGCTTGCCCTTAACATTGAACTTCGGCCCGTCGACGGCGCCGATGACGCAGTCAGGCAAGTAGAGCGAAGCCTCCGGGGCCGGGTCCTTGGCGAAATCGTCGTCGGTTTTGAATTCGTGGAGGTATTTGCTAGGGGTGACGACGTAGTAAGCGGCGGAGTAAGACTTGAACATCTTGCCCTTCTTCTCGAGGCTGCCGGCGATGAGGGGCTGGGTGGAGCGGTGGTCCTGGTTCGGGAAGCCGATGTTCTCGACGCTGCGCTTGGGCGCGTTCTGGTCGATCAGGACTTCGTTGTTGCGCTTCACGAAGCCGTTCCATTCGTAGTCCGGCGGGATCTTCTGCGTGACCGTCATCATGTCGCCGTACATGTTGCGGACTTGGTCGGTCTGGTTGGTGACGACCTGGTGGAACTGCTGGAAGCCGTTCTGGAAGGTCTGTACGATGTGCGCCTCGAACTGGGCGAAGCTGTTCTGCACGGCGATCAAGTCTTCGCGATTGGCGTTCTCGTCTACGACTTGCTTGTGCAGACGGTGGTAGACTTGGCGCTGGATGATGTAGGGATCTTCGTGGGGCTTGACCGAGCCGCCGGTGGAGTCGAAGGCGGCGGTGTGCTGGCCGAGAAGCTCGATGTGCTTTTGTGAAGTGTTGCGCGACTTCTCGACTGCCTTGGAGCCCTTGCCGGCACCCTTGGTGAGCTCCTTCGTCTTGTGCTTGATCTCTTGGTGCAGCCGCTCGAAGATGGGGAGCACACTGCCCTTGAGGGTCTTGGCGGTCTCGTAATGGCTGTTGCTGATGCCCTGGGTGTTGCTGCGAATGTTGTCGAACATGCCAGCAATCCCGCCGAGGCTCTGATCGAAGTGATGCCCTTCCTTCAACGGGCTGCTGACGGTCTTCAGGACTTTTTCATATTCTTTGCCGTGGGTGTGCTGCATCTTTTCGGTGGCGGTGATGTAGTCTTCGAGGTAGCCGCACGCGTGCTTCCATGCCTGCAAACGCTCGTGGAATAGACGAGTGACCTCGCTGCTGTCCTCTTCTGGAATGGGCTCATTGTCGTCGGTGGTGCTGGTTGCGGTGCGCGTAGGCATCGGTCTGTCTTGCTGAGGGGACGTAGGAGTCGACATGATTGGAGATGCGCCTTCCAAATGAGGCGGATGTGTCGTTGGATGGGTAGCTGGAGTGTGTCAGTACTATCGTTGGACAAGCTGCATCAATGGGTGTGAGAGAAGACAAATAGCATCGACGCGAGTATAGTGGATCACAGGGTGGTGTTTGACCTCATGGCGTGCAGTAGTCGATGAGGGGCATGGGTGGAAGACATGTAACATACCTAACGCTTTCACGCTTTCTCACCGGGGAGTCTGTAGATGGAGGTGCTGCTTCAACCTGGCGCTCGAAAGTGCAAACAAAGCAACAAGGGACAATTGGCACCGTCTTATAGCGGACACGCCGGATCTTTATCTTCGCTCAACGACATCATCCCCATCTGGAGACGCCTCCCCAACTTCCCAAAAAGATCGCCCGGGCCCCGTTCGCCCTACGTCACTCCGCACGAGCCACGAGGCCACATTGCAACAATCAAGCTTTCTAGCACAGACAAAGATGTGCGTGCACAGCCACTCGATGGCGTTCTTGGACCCCCATGGGCCCCATCGTGCCCTTCTAGATCTCACCATCATCTCATTATAATGATAGTGACCCGTGTCTACGATCAGGCGAGCGTGAAGATCGACGCCACTGGGCTGTGGCGATCGGGTAGAAGTTAGCGATACAGAGCACGGAATGCACACGCGATGACGCAGGCGCCGTACTGGATGATGACCTGGATGGTGGGACGGGTACGCGGCTTGAGGTCTGTAGGGGCGAAAAGGGAGGAAGATCTCCCGTCGAAGCACGTCAAGGTCGCGTGGTCTAGGTGAAGCCCGTCAAGACGGCTCCTACGACTTTAGCGTCTTGGTCCACCAAACATGCACGGAGATGCACCGTAATGATACACCTGTGATAGATCTGCAAGACTGGCAAGATGGAATATGTATACGCACTCACGATAGACTGAATAGCCCGCACGGCGACACGTCCTCACGCTGCCCGAGTTCAGACGTGAGAAGGATTTATCCATGAAAGTGGAGGACGAGAGACGGGAAGGCAGCAAGCATGTCTGGCAGAAGACTACATCGCATTTGATACCAGAAGTTGTTCATTCTTGCCGCAGCAACCACAAAAGAAATTCCTGCCACAGCACTGAGGGCAAATTGAAATACACCGACTCTTTTTCTCCTTAGAACGCCCCAGTTCCCGATTCCTCATGTGCCCAAAGTTCCGCCCTGTCCCTCATGCTCCTAGTAAAGCTGCCTTATTGGCTCCGCCGCAGGGGTGCTTCCTCAAAGTCGAACATACGAGATAAACAGTCTTAAGAAGTTGGTTTTTTGCCTTACCACCGAGTTCCTCCTCCACCCTGTGATACCAGTCATTCCATAGGGCGTCCAACCCTTCAGTCGGTCTTCCACCGCCCAAAAAGCCCCCTCCCCAGCCCAATGCTTCGCACGTAAGATTCCTCGCTTCGTCCGTCATGTAATCGCTGTTCATTGCAAGAGATATCATCCCATCATCCTCGATCGGTCGCCCCATTCATCCCGCTCCCCCAAATCATGCTCAGTGGAAACCATTCGTCCGACCCCCCTGCAATTTCCCCGTACCCTCCAGGAAATACGCATGATGCACGGCCTGCTTCGCGGAGATCCTGCCGGCGGGATCATAAACCAACATCGCCTCAAGCAGATTCAGTCCCTCCTCGCCGAGAACCTTAATCCCATCATTATTCACGACCTCATCATCCGGTTTGCGCTCCCACTTGGGGAAACTGGCCTTGAAGTCCGGCAGACTCGTGACGCCCGGCCACTCGGCCTCGGACGGCGTGCCCAACACGCGGAAGATCTTGAAGATCTCGTCGATCTCCGAGTCGCCGGGGAATAAGGGCCGACGGGTGGCCATCTCCGCCATGATGCACCCGACGGACCACATGTCGACGCCCGTGCTGTATTGGCGCCCGCCGAGCAGGATCTCCGGCGCCCGGTACCAGAGGGTGACGACTTCGTGGGTGTAGGTGCGGAGGGGCACGCCGAAGGCGCGCGCGAGCCCGAAGTCGGCGAGTTTGAGGTTGCCGACTTTGTCGATGAGCAGGTTCTGGGGTTTCAGGTCGCGGTGCAGGATCCGGTGGGCGTGGCAGTAGCGGGTGCCGAGGAGGAGCTGGGAGGTGAATTTTTTGACCTGCAAAAAGGAAGGAAGGGAAAAGCGAGTGTTAGTTGTGGTCCCCTTCAAAATTCGTGTCGTGACTTGTGTCCCGCGGGAGGGACAGAGGAAGAAGATGCTTTCTGTGCTTTTCTGTCTGCGAAGAAAATATGGGCGTAATCTTACCATATCAGGCCCCAATCCCAAATGTCCACCCCGTCCATCCATGACCCCCTCCGGAAGCGGCTTCCCCCTCCCGCCCTGGCTCACCGGCAGCGCCTCCATGTACTTCTTCAGGTCCAGGTCCAGGTACTCGAACACGAGGTACAGCTTATGACCGTCGGCGTGCACAATGTTGAACAGACGGACGATGTTAGGGTCGACCATCTCCTTGAGGAGGGAAATCTCGCGGATGGCGGTGGAGGGGACGCCTTCGTCTTCGGCTTCGAGACGGATCTTCTTTAGCGCGACGATGCGCTGGTCGGGCGTGGTCAGGTCGCGGGCTTTGTAGACGACGCCATAGGTGCCTGTTCACGAGGAAGATTCGATGTTAGGAATTTGCTGCTATGGATGGGTTGAAGGGGAGTTGATTGGAAGGAATTGAAACTACTCACCCTCCCCGATCTTCTCCATCTTCTGGTAGTTCTCCATGTTGCGGTGTAGTGGGGGTTGGAAGGCGGCGTGGGGCGCGTAGATTGGTGCTTGGATGGGAGCAAAGGACGCTATCCTGTCTGCTGGCCGTCACAAGCACGCTTTCTCTCTCTCTCTCTCTCTCTCTTTCTCTCTGTCTGTCTCTCCCGCCAAGTGAGGAAATTCGAGCGTCAGTCAGTCCCGGGTCGTAATCAGTCGTGGTCGCTGTCCGAGATCGAGTCGGTGGTGAGTTGGATCGGTGGTGGAGGGTCGGTGGTGGGCACTTCCGTAGTCCTTCAGTCTTTGTGTTCGGTTCCTGCATCAACAAACACTACACGCTGCGCTACGCTAAAGCTACGCCGGGTACCGCGAACCTGCCGCCGGTAAGCCACGCTAGTGTCACGCCAGCTGGTGATCGCTTGGCGCGTGCCGACGGAGGACGGAGGACGTCACTTGAATGCTGACTGATGGGAATTATCTTGCCGATTGCTTCAACACTCATTCAGTGATATGAAACATGGGAGTCAACAAATGTTGGGCTAAGTGTACTGGCTGAGGATCGGAAGGCGGGGAATTATATGGCCCATCACAGCCGTTAGATCGAACTCCTACAGGTGACAGCTTGGGGAAGCCGCCACCAAGATCACATGAGCGCGCGCTTCTGACGCGATGAGATCGATACGGAAAGCTGCAGCGACCATCAACAGCTTGTGCCAGCGCACCTCAAATGGCTCCCAGCAGAGGCAGGCGAGGCGGGCAGCCTGCTGCCGCTTCAGCGACTCCGTCAACCACTCGAAGGCGTTCTGGTCGAAAGGCCAACCACGAGCCCCAAGATCCCTACAGTGACATGCTTGCGGAAGCCGCAGTCACAGACCCGGTTGAATACATTGACAGGCCATTGAAGCGCAGACGTATCGTCAGAGAAGTAAGCCTCCCAGGTCATCACAGTCCGCGTCAGGCCAAAGCAGAGAAAAGGGTGGATGGTGGCGACAGTGCCACCCAAGCTGTCAATACAGCTGCTCCCATTGGGCTTCAAACCATTGAAGCATCATCAGACAGTGGAGACGAAGAGGACGACTTTGCGTTTGAAGACGTAGACCTCGACGGCCCTCCAACGCGCAAAGATGAGCAACAGTACGGAGATGATAGCTTCGGCGACGTATCAATTCAACTGGACCAGCAGCCGCTGCCAAAGCGGACAGCTACTCCTCGCCGAAAACCAGCGACGGCAGCTGAGAAGGATCACCGTTTACTCGTACACAAAGCACATGTTCTCTGCTTGCTGGGCCACTGCATCTATGTAAACACATGGTGCAATGATGAAACGGTCCATGGGAACGTGAAGGGCATATTGAATGCCAAAACGACATCTTTGCTCAATCCGAAGACTAGCGACAGTCAATTTGTGAGGAACAGGGCGTTTATGGCCGGACTGGAACAGGCTTCTGAAGTATTCAAGGAGAGATTTCACGTCAATTCTCCTGGCATGCGGAAGGCGCGATGGGCTGAAGAAGGAGACGAGGCGGCTGCTCAGGTAGATGTGGAGCCCATGGATCGCTCAGAATTCATTCGTGCCTCTAAACGGCTCAAAGGAAGCCAAGACACAGGGAATCAGCTCTTCTGTGCTCTTCTGCGTGCTGCAGGTGTAGACGTTCGAATAGTGTGCTCGCTCCAACCTCTACCGTCCACCGCTTCCACGGCCAAGCCCAGTAATACACCGCAAAAGAAGCCTCCTAAGCCCGTCGTGCTCGCCATAGCATCAGACACCGATCCGGACAAACCATCTGCTAGCGAGGCTTCGGACAATAGCATCACAACCTCTCGCACCATTGGCAAGATCCCGTCTGCTCGCAGGAGACTTGGTCAACCTAGCTTCAATACTTCGCCCGCAACCACTCCTCCACCTCCCTCGAAAGAGAGAAAACCACCAGTTCGCAAGCTCGCCTACCCCGTCTTTTGGGTGGAGGCCTTCAACGAAGCCCACCAGAAGTGGATCCCGCTCGATCCCATCGTCACTGGCACGATTGCCAAACCTTCCAAACTCGAACCACCGGCCGCATACGAATTTAACCAGCTCTCCTACGCCATCGCCTTCGAGCCCGACGGCGCAGCACGAGATGTGACAAAACGTTACGCCAAAGTCTTCAACGCAAAAACCCGACGGTCTCGCGTGGAAAGCAGCGGGGAGGAAGGTATCCGCTGGTGGAAGAAGACGATGCGGTTTTTCCAGCGAAGAGGCTTAGTCCTGGACCGAGACCAAGTCGAAGATGCCGAGCTCGCCCAGAAAGAGGCTCGAGAAGGTCTCCCGAACAACGTCCAGGATTTCAAGGATCATCCGCTCTACGCGCTCGAGCGGCACACGAAGCGCCACGAGGTCATCCACCCGCGGCGGGAGGTAGGCAAAGTCAACGCGGGCACGGCGGCGAAGCCGCGCATGGAAGCCGTTTTCCGCCGCCGGGACGTGCTCGTCTGCCGGAGCGCCGATAAGTGGTACCGACTGGGACGTATTGTGAGGGAAGGCGAGCAACCGCTTAAAAATGTCGTTTCGCGCCGGCCGATGGGCGGACGACGAGCCAGGTCCCCCTCAGCAGAAGACGAAGACGGGGCTACAAAGCCCGTTACACCCCTCTACGCCCCTTACCAGACGGAACTTTACGTCCCGTCCCCTGTAGTCAAGGGCCGAGTCCCGCGCAACGCGTTCGGAAATCTAGACATCTACCTCCCTTCCATGGTCCCAGCCGGGGGTACGCATCTCCGCCACCCGCTCACGAAAGACGCCGCGCGGTTCTTGAGAGTCGACTGCGTCGACGCCGTCACGGGCTTCCGGTTCAAAGGCCGTCAGAGCACGGCTGTGATCGAAGGCGGGATCGTACCCGGCGTTTACGCCGCGGCGGTCGAAGCTGTGATTGGGGGACTGGAGTGGGAGGCTGAGTTGGAAGTCAGTAGACAGCGGAGCGCACAGGCTTTACGGCTTTGGAAACGGGTTTTGACTGGATTGCGGATCGCGGAGAGAGTGCGGATGTATGGGGATGGTGGGAAGGGTGTGGGGAATGATGCTGGGGTGAAGGGGGAGAGTGCTGGGTCGACTGGAAAGCAGACCGAGGGTAGTTCTTCAACTGCGCGTCCCGATGAGGAGGAAGATGGCAGGGAGCTGCCAACCGCGGGGCAGTATTCTATCGATGAGCTCGTCGCTTCGAGTGCGAAGACCGCCAGAAAGAAGTCTCTTCCTCGGAAGAAGCGAAAAGTCGACGAGAGCGATGAGGGAGAGATCCTAGCCGATGAAGACTCAGGAGGAGATGCGGAAGATCGTCTTTCTCAAGATCCGGATGCGGACTACGACAGCGGAGGAGGAGGCGGTGGGGGATTTTTCCCCGATGATGGCGGGAATGCCGGTCTAGTCGCCCAGCCTACGGCAGGGGAAGGCGGGGGTTTCTCCAGCAATGAAGATGGGGATGGCGAGGGCGATGGCGGTGGGTTCCTAGTCCCTGATGAGGAGGGAGAAGAAGTGGGCGGTGGCGGGTTCTTCGCAGAGGATGATGGCGGTGCAGATCATGGGTTCGAAGCTGAGAGTTTGCAGGACGGTGGTGGCTTCTTGCCGGAAGCGAGCGAGCATGACTATGAGTCTGTTCGAGAGAGCAAGGGAGAGGCGACTAAGAACAAGGAATTCGACATCTTGTCTGGGTGCCCAGAACATCGACATCCCCCCTCCACCATCCCGAACCCAAGCAACCGAGACTCCGAAGCGCCTACAAGACCCATCATCGCGCTCTCCGAAACCAGCGCAACCCCGCAAAAAGATATCGGCATTTCAGACCCCGCAACTGTGTCCACGTCCCTAACCGCAGAGAATCCGAAGCATCCACCTCATCAAGCAGTAGAACCTTCCGCCGAAGTCAACACCGCTACGGAACAAGGAGGGGAAATGGCGGAAGAGGGAGAAGAATCCCAGAGCGATGATCGCGGCTCCCTACTCTCGCACGATCCCGAAGACGAGGATGCTGAGCCGGATTGGTTGGAAAGTGAATAACGTAATTTTTTTTTTTTTTGGCTTTCCCCTCTTGTTTTCAAAGATGTTTGAGGACGTGATAGTTGGGGACTTGGGGATTTGGGGGCTTGAGTAGTGTCTAGACGTCAGACTGGAATGCATGTCAAACATGTCCGTATGTGTAAATCCAACGACGAGGTCCCCGATCTCTTCTTGCCTTCCTAGTTTCTTTTCTAAGCGTGGCCTTCCCTTTTTTTTTCTTTTTTTCTTTTTTTGGGGTGGGGGGAGGAGGAGGAGGAGGGGAAAGGGAAGGGAAGGCCACGCCTGCAGACGATAGCCTCAATTAGATTGGCTGTGAGGGATTCAATCCAACATCCCGTGCCTGACTATTAAGAAGAAAAGAAGAAGAAAAAAATGAATTCGACCCCAGAGGAAAATTGCAGAAATGGAATGGGGTGAAAGAGGATTTGGTTAGTGGCGAGAGAGCTATGTGTGAGAGAAGGTGGCCTGTCAAGAGGTTTGGAATGAGAATTAAAGAGGTCCTTTCTTCTGTTTCACTCCCTTTTACCTCAAACAACAAATTCAACCCTAGGAACTTTTCTGAAGGCGCAGTTCCTAGCCTGCCTCTCTCTCTCCTCCTCTCCTCCTCCTCACCCTACCTTTGAACACATCTCAAAGCTCCTAGTTCGGGAAAGCTTCTCACACATCCCACGCCCAACCTCCCACTCGTCACTGGTGAAACAAGAGACCTGAGCATGGCGACAGAGGCCGAGTCTATCATGCATTCGTTAATTCTTTTGCGCTATATCAATATGTTTTGGAAAAAGGAGGGAAACAGAGTTCGCTCTCGTCCCCTTCTCTCTCCTGACGCTCCCTTCAGCTTAAAATGAATTCACATCGACACAGGATCGTAACGCGGCCGGGTGGTTTCGGCCTCCCTCGCGCCTCCTCCATGCCCCAACCCCCAAAAACACAATTCTTCTTTTGACTTGCTCGACTCGTGTTTGATATCTTCCCGGAAACGAGGTGGTAAGAAAGATGAGTGGATCCCCGGATCGTTGGAACCGCCGCCCCCTCTCCCTGCCCACCTCCCAAACCCTCCTCAAGCTTCTCAACTAGCTCCCTCTCTACTTCATCCGCAGCCCCTCCACCCCTTCCTCAAACCCACTAACATCATACTCATCGGGAAACCTCTCAACGACCCCTCTCATCTTCCCCAACTGCTCGACCTGCTCCTCCGTCATCTCCTCATAAACATCCGTCAACATATTCCTGAGCGGGGGATGCTTCTCCTTATCGGCCTTCCGATACGCCTCGAGCACCGCCTTGCGCGCCTCACTCCTGAACGCCTTCTCGGCGTCCTCGTCCCACAACCCGCGGGACTCCAGGTACTTGCGCAGCCGGACGATCGGGTTATCGCGGCGTTTCCAGTCCTCGACCTCGACCTTGGCGCGGTAGGCGAAGGAGTCGTCCGAGGTCGAGTGGTGCGAGACGCGGTAGCTCATGGCTTCGACGAGGACGGGTTTGCCGCCTTCGGAGAGGGCGAGGGCGCGCGCTTGTCGGGTCGCTTCGCGCACGGCGAGGATGTCGTTGCCGTCGACGCGGAGGGTGTCGATGCCGTAGCCGATGCCGCGGGAGGCGATGCCGTCGCCGCGGTATTGTTCGAGGGTCGGGGTCGAGATCGCGTAGCCGTTGTTCCGGCAGATGAAGACGACGGGGCACGCGCGGGTCGCGGCGATGTTGAGCGCGGCGTGGAAGTCGCCTTCGCTGGCGGCGCCTTCGCCGAAGTAGCAGGCGACGACGCGCTGCTCGTCGGTCGGGTTCTGCTGGTTTTGGACCTTGACTGCGTAGGCTGCGCCGGCGGCTTGGGGGATCTGGGTCGCGAGGGGGGAGCTGATGGTGTGGACTTTGTGTTTGGTGCTGCCGTAATGGACTGGCATGTTTCGACCTCGTCCCGGGTCGTTCGCTGTTGCGAAGAGTTGGGCCATGAAGTCTGATGGGGTGAAGCCGCGGTATTGGAAGATGCCTGTTTCTCGGTACTGAGCGAAGATGGGATCGTTGGGGCTGAGAGACGAGGCGGATCCGACTGCGATCCCTTCCTCGCCCGCAGAGACCATGTAGAAGGAGATACGGCCTTGGCGTTGGGCGTCGAACATGATGATGTCCATGATAGAGACGGTGACCATGTCTTTGTACATTTTCAGTAGCTCCTCTTTGCTCGTTTCCGGGTGATTCTGGCTCTGGTCCACGATTGCACCGTCTTGGTCTAGGATACGGAACGTTGGCATTGCATCTTTCTCGCTAGGCCGGGTGAAGGAGAGAGCGCTGGTGAAGCTGGAGTTGACGGCACCGGGGAAGTGTACACTATACTGAATGAGATTGAAGTTCCTTTCCATTCTTCATATCTAGACATACCGATCTGAGCCTGGTCTCTGTGAGACTGATTGTCGTCTTGACTGACATCTTGGACATAGCGAGGTGGGTTTGAGTGCTGGAGCCGCGCGACGGTGGAGCAGAGGGCCCAAGGGAGCCAATGCTCTCCTGGATGCCATAGTGAGTAATCCAGAAGTGAATACAACCTACATGATGTTTTTCCAGTGGAATGGGGGAGGTTGTCGGCCATTGTCGCTCGGCATAAACATGGGAAAGCCGAAAGTAGCCGGGAGCTGTCCCCCGCAATCGATAAGCAATCAAGGTTCGGGAGCGGCAGCGGGATGCGGATGAACGATGCGGCGCCGAGCTGTCGGATCAACTCAATCTTGCAGCAGAGCAATCGTACAGTACAGGGACTGACTGGCTGGCTTTGGTACTGAACTTGTTCGATCCCATACCAATCCGCAGTGAGAGCAGACATGGCCTCATTTATCCCACGAGCATCCAAGCGACTACGTCTCGGCACGCCAAGCACGCAATGGGTCTGCAACGACTGCCGCCGCACCTTCGCCTCCTCCATCCAGTCCCGCCAACAGCAGCAGCCTGCCTCTAGCCAGCGAGTAGGCCAAGATGAGAAGACCACCCACTTTGGCTACCAGACCGTCGCCGAAGACCTCAAGGCCGGAAGAGGTACGCATTCTTCCCAACACTTCAATCTCTAATCAACATCCTAATCAAATGCTCACCCTCCCAGTCCGCGATGTCTTCTCCTCCGTCGCCTCCAACTACGACACCATGAACGACCTGATGTCGCTAGGCATCCACCGACTATGGAAAGACCACTTCGTACGCTCCCTAAACCCCGGCATCCCGCCTTCCTCGCGCACATCCCCGGATCAAGGCATGAAGATCCTCGACATCGCCGGCGGCACCGGCGACATCGCCTTCCGCCACCTCGACCACAGCAGCACCATCAACGCCGACCGCCACACCTCCGTCATCGTCTCCGACATCAACCCGGACATGCTCGCCGAAGGGCGCAAACGCTTCGCCGCATCCCCCTACAACGCCACAGGCCGGGTGAGCTTCCTGGAAGCGAACGCAGAAGAGCTCGGCGCGGTCGAAAGCAGCAGTATCGACCTATACACGGTAGCGTTCGGGATCCGGAACTTCACGCACAAGCAGAAAGCGCTGGAAGAAGCGTACCGGGTGCTGAAACCGGGGGGAGTCTTCGCATGCCTGGAATTCACTCCCCAACTCAGCAACCCGGTGCTGAACGCCGTCTATAAGCGGTGGAGCTTCGGGGCGATCCCCTTGATTGGCCAGATTGTCGCGGCGGATCGCGATAGTTATCAGTACCTCGTCGAGAGTATTGAGCGGTTCCCCAGCCAGCAGGAGTTCGCGGGCATGATTCGGAAAGCGGGGTTTTTGATCCCGGGGCAGGATTCGGAGGATGAGGTCGTGAGGAGTGGGTGGGAGGATTTGACGATGGGGATTGCGGCGATACATAAGGGGGTTAAGCCGGCTTGATGGGGTGGTGTGAGCAGTTTTGTGCGTATAGCGCTTGGGAGGCTTTGTTCGGACTGCGGTGTAAGATTGAGATGGGGACATGGGACGAGTTGAAGGGGCAAGCTGGGTACGAGTGTGTGAAAGTACCGGCACTGCTTCTGGCGAGCCAAAGAGAGAGACGGCATGAAGGTCTAGCGGGAACCAAATCTTCGGACTTCGCACCCCCCGCCACGCCCGTCGCTTCATGCAACCGGGGTTCAGACTGCGGCGGAACAAAGTCATAATCTATTCTCTGGATCTGAGGCATGAAAAGCCATCTAGGCTCTCGCACGGCTTACTCTTCCCTCTGTTCCTCGAGGCCATGAGTTTTGGCAGCTGCAAACGCATGTACCATTTATGTATCATTAGATTTCATCAAAGGGCAATGTTCCCGTCTAACATCCACCTCAAAAGCTTATCTCTCCTTCTCCTCCAAGCAGACCCACTTTCCTCCAGAGATCCCAAGATCGACAGGAGTTAAAAAAAGACTCCTCCGCTCCCCCCTTCCCTCACCACCCCTCCAACTCCCTCAACTGAACCCAAAGCCCAACCTTAGGCTTCGCGGTAATCCCCCCCTTAATCTCGACCTCGCTCTCCCTCTGCTTCGCCAACACACTGCCCTCCTCAAACTTAGTCTCAAACCGTCCCGTCCACGCCGCAAGCAAACACGCGAACTCGGCCTGCGCGAACCGCTGTCCAATACACCCCCTCGGCCCATGCAGGAAAGTGAGGAACGAATAATTACTCTCCGCGGACCCTTTGTTGTTGGCTTTCCCGTCCTGGGGATCGATCCACCGCTCCGGTTTGAACTCGTGCGCGTCGGGTCCCCAGAGGGCAGTACTGTTATTCGTGGCCCAGGGACAGAGGATGATGGTAGTTCCTTTCGGAACGAACTGGCCCGCGATGGAGGTATCGCGGTCGGAGATGCGGAGGGTCAGGTTGACGGGGGACCAGAGACGGAGGACCTCGGAGCAGACGGCGTGCAGGTAGTGGCAGTTGTCTATTTCTGCTGCGGAGATTTCGGAGGCGAGAGGGGGGAGGTGGGAGCGGATCTCGTCGCGCAGACGGGTTTGCACGGCCGGGTATTTGGCCAGGTTGTATACGGCCCAGATCATGGCTGTGGCGGTTGTTTCGTGACCCGCGGCTAGGAAAGTCATCATTTGGTTGACGAGGTCTTCGTCGCTGAACCCGCCGGATTCGAGGGCGACGGAGAGAATGTCGACTTCGGTGCGCCCTTGCTTGGATTGCATGGCGCGGCGTTTGTTGGCGATGAGGTCGTAGCAGAGGGTTTTCAGGTAGGCGACTGCGTCTTCGATTTCGCGGTTGCGTTGGATGGGGAGGCGGCGGAGGAGCCAGAAGGGGACGATGAGGCCTGCGAGTTGGAGCAGGCGCCCGACTCGTCCTGGGTTGAAGACTGTGCGGTAGTGCTGGTAGAGCTCGTTGGTGGGGTCCTGGAGGGAGTTGAAGTCGTGGTTCATCCCCGACACGCCGATGATGTCTAGTGTGGCCCGGGATGTGAAGTTGTGCACTTCCAGAGCACCTGGAGCATGAGGAGCGTCTGCGCCATCCGTTTTGGAATCAACGTCGGTATCCTCCTTCGCCGCCTCAGGCGCCTTGGAAGCTTGAGCAAGACACTCCACCATCTCGCGGGACTTGCGCCAGAAAACCGGATACAGATCCTTAATATGGCGGAAAGCAAACGCGGGCATCAACTCCTTCCGCTGCCGCTTATGCTCATCGCCCTCGGCCAACAAAATCCCCACCCCCAACACCCGGGCCAACCCATTCCGGACCTGCTGCGGCTTGACAAAGTCATAGTTCTTCGTCACGAGCACCTCACCTAACGCCTTCGGACTCGTCACCAGCAGGCGTTCCTGGCCCCACATACTATACCGGATGAGCCCATCATTCGGCACATTCTCGACCCAGTCCCGCATGGGGCGTCCGGAGGCCTCGCGGAGGACGCGCGGGGTCTGGCCGAAGAGCCAGTGGTTGTCCGGCGGGGTGGGCAGGTGGCGGAGCGGGGAGAAGAACCGGGGATACAGGATCACGGCGTAGACGATGTAGGCGAGGAATTGGGCCAGGAAAAAGACGACGGGGGTAATGATCCGGCCGAAATGGTAGTCGTTCGCGTACCGTTGCAGTCCGGCTGAGGCGGCGACGGAGAGCGCGAGGATTTGGAGAGTGGGAGCCATGATGGTTGGGAAGTGGCGACAATGCTAGGACATATACTTGTTCTTTTTCAACTCCCAATTCGTAGACAACGCTCCTCTCGCTGCCTTATGATAAATAAAACAAAGACGATTGTCCTCCCGTATGACTAGACATTGGGAAAAGGAAAGAAGAGTGATGAACGACAAAGATCGGTTGCCTGGTCGTCGTTCATAATGACGGAGGCGGCGAGCGGAAGGACAGTTTGGAGCCGAGGGCCCGTCGGGTCCTAAGATGCGAGCTATGCTTACCTAATTGGGACATCTGCGCGCTGGGGAGGCACGTATTCTATACGAAGGCTTGTCTTATTGGCTCGGTCGTAAAAGGCCGCCGACTTCACTTCTCCCTTCTCTCACCAACTTCACAGTGGACCGCAGCTTGCGTTTGCAAAGGTGTCATCCGTATTGATACTCAGAGGCAGCCATCGCAGCGTGTACACAGCGATGACTTCGACTGCACGCATCGCGATGAAATGCGCCGCATGGCTTACTATCAGCAAAGGGCTTGCTCGAGCAGCAATTGCTTCCTACAGCTACCAAGCAGGTCTTCAGTTATTCATCTTCATCCCTTCGGAAGGAGAGGCAGGCAGAGATCTCTATTCTTGCTAATATCCATTCCTATGACCTAACAAGTCCCGTACACAATGGAACACATGGCATACATTCACTATCATCCTTCAGAAGTTGTGTTGGCTAATTTGGACGGTGACCTGTAGCAGGATTGTGGATGCGTAGACAGAACGTGACCTTCACAGGTGTCTCTGCTACGTATACCCGTTCTCAGAGCATGACATGCCAGATTCCCGCACATGTCACAGCCGACCTGTTTGTACGCCGCGGTCCACGGCTCGACCCAAAAGGCCTTCACGGATTCACTCTTCCAGACACCTATATCAGATACAACGACCGGTCAGTGCTTCTTCATCATGGCCATTCCGTAATCTCTCTGTCGCCACTCCCCCCTCTCTTGCGAGCAGGCTCGTTACAGGTCTTTCTGATGATGTCCTCAGCAGGGCAGCGCATGACAGCGCCGCTATAAGCTGCATTAGCATCTGCGACATGCTACTTGACCTTTGGAGGATGCTCTAGCAGCCGAAACACTTCAGCAGAGTCACATTGGTACTGAGACTCCTGCAATGCATATCACTTCATCCCGATTGCAGGACTGATCGGATGCCTCTGGCTACGTTGCACGCCGCCCTAAGTTTCCAAGAACGTCGATGCCGCTTCGGGCGGCGTTCAGGCAAGGCACGTAAAAGGTCACGCAGTATCTCAAGTGAATGCGGTGAATGTATCTGTAAGCCGATTCTGTCCGAGATGCCAGCAAATCGGTCATCGCCTGTGGCGTGTGACACTTTTCGGTCGCAAGGTCAAGTGCTGGATTTCCTTTATCTTCTACTTCTGTTCCTGCTTTCTTTCACCTTTTTCCCTTCTTCGGCAGATACATTGTGACTTCTTCTCATTCTATCTTCGCTTGGGCTGAGTCTGCAGCAAGAGGATTGCGATAGACCACGATTCGAGCAACCCTCTCTTTTCCTTTGTACCTTGCAACACTGGGATAAAACATTCACATCTATCGACATGTCATCCTCTACAGCGAGCCATGCATCACCGCCTGCGCCGGTATTCTACAATGACATCCCCTATGATAGTGACGATGAAGACGATACCTGGAAGTATGCACCCACTGGCAAACAGCAGAATGGACACAACGACTGGCGTAAGAACACCAAGATCAAGACCGCCAAATGCGCCATCTGCGGCTACAGGGTCAGCGACTGGAGCTGGGTCTGCTCGAAGTTCAGCTGCCATGTCTGTTCTGATTGCATCGAGAAGGATCCAAGCACGAGGGGAGAAGGCGGTCTCAGAGGGGCGTTGTACTGGTATCAGTACAACTATCTCGCTCGCGACTGGCTGAAAGCTGTCTGTGGCTGTCGATACAGCACTCGGCAAGCCCCGTACATTAAGGAGAAGTTCATGCAGCATCGTTGGGAATGTCTGCCTCCGATCAAGAATGACGAATTAGAGGCGGGCAAAGAGCAGAAGAGGAAGCAGGCGGAAAAGAAACGACTGCAACAAGAGCACCTCTCGGAAGATGAGGAGGACTCAATGCCAGACGATAGTAACGAGACGGGAGCTTATGATATCCCCGGCCACGAATTTGAAGGCTTTGCCAGCGCGCAACCTATCATCTCTGGATCCAGGCAAAAACGAGCCCAGCCTATAGCGCCAACCTACCAAGAACCCGAGACGCCTGAAGAGGCTGACGTAGAAAGCAGCTCAGCTTCAACATCCAGCATCGACCTCAATCCTAGGCCGTCCAACATACTCTCAGACCCCTTCGTCGATACCATCAAGCCGTCGACAACGGCCTCTTACTCACATCTCAGGGCTGGCAGTACAATCATCGTGGGCGCCGGCATCGTTGGTCTGAACATCGCACGTGAGTTGGCAATGCAGACCGAGAAGGCGGGTATCAGACATGCGATCACAGTGGTTGACATTCAGGAGGACGTGTGCTGCTTAGCGTCTGCTAATTGTGCGGGTCTCTTATCCATTCACGGTAGACCGGATTCTCTGCAAGCCCTGTGCGATCTATCTCTGGAGGCCTGGGGCGATTTTGCGGACACACCTGGCTTCCCGGAATCCACTAAACTACAACTTGATTCTGTGTATACGGTGGCAAGGTCGGATGGCAAGAACAGAGATGCCAAACCATCTTGGTACACCGGCCACGAACTTGACATTACCGAGCAAGACAGCACGAGTATTGGAAAGCTCGATACTGACAGTCTCATCGACTATCTACTTGCAGACTGTCGGGCCCGCGGTGTAAGCTTCATTTTCAACCGCAGCATCGATACAGCTACGATGAAATCGGGCAAGCTCTCAGCAATCACTATCATCGATCCACACAGGAAAGGCCGCAATGCTACTATCCAGTGTCAGAATCTCATCCTCGCAGCAGGCGCATACACATCGGGCATCGTCCAGTATCTCTTCCCACAAAATTCTCTAAAACTAGAGAACCACGTTCGCGATGCTCATTGGTACCACACCTTAGTCTCGGACATGACGAAAGAAGACGACATCGGTTTAATCTTACCGACAATCGCAGAGTCGGACAGATTGCTCGACGACAAAATGATCATGGTCAGCTCGCAAGAGGACGAGATAATCAGCATCATCGGACAAGACAGGGAGAGCAAGAACATTCCCCTGAGCCCTGCGGACGCCATGGCAGATCATCCGAGCGACCGCAACGCCCTCCGACATCTCAAGAGACTCATCGCTGAACGTCTGCGTCCTATCGGTGGTGATCCCCGCTACACAGAGGGTTCGAGCCTTATCAGCTCTTCCAACAACGACTTACCCGTCATCGATGCTGTGCCGACTTCACTGCTTTTCAATACACCCGGCAACGAGGCCAGCAGGCAAGAAAGTGGTCTCTGGTTGTGTTTCGGTTTCGGGATGTACGGGACTACGCTTGCGCCTGGCGCTGCGCGGGCTATTTGTCGGCGGATGTTTGGTGAACCTTCTGGTATGGACGATGGGAGGGTCAATTTGTTGAAGACTTCGGTTGATGGAGGCAGAGTTAAGAGCGTTGACGACATGATCGTGGATTCGTAAGGACCGGGAGGTTTAAATTTGATGTCGACGGGAAAAGGCGGTGTGCCATTGTTTTCGTTGGATCGGTTTGCTCATCTCTTGTGCTCCACTGGCTTTTAACCAGAATCATGTTCTGTGTCTGTAAAGGATGAAGCGATCAGTAGCATTGGCATTACAGTGATATGACAATTGCTCAGTCTAGAGATTGGAATGACTATTAGCATTCCCATTGACGCGATATGAAGGTTCGCCTGATGGCCAAGCAAGACAAAGCCGCCAAGTTGACTGTCGCAGCTCTCCAACAAGAATGCCAATCCCACGTGCACGCGGATTGACCAATAGGACGTGGAGAAGGAGCTGTCTTGCCGAGGTATACCATGAGAGCTTGACGGAATATGTATTGAGGATATACTCTGACGCATCCTCGCTGATCAACACCATGCCATAGATTCGACTAAATCTCTGTGCCATTGAAATATTCCCAAGCAACACACTCAGTATCAGTACTACTCACATAAACTACCAATCCCGAAGAGCTGCCAGTAGAGCGACAAGACAATGTCTTCAGAGATCCAACGCCTTCGCAATATCTTACAGAATGGTCGTAACAAGCTCCTCCCCAGCCGCGACGCCGTCGCATCACTTCCCGTACTAGACATGTTCCTTCACAACTGGCACCTGGGTGTGACTTCGTTCGGCGGCCCGACAGTACATTTCCAGATCTTCAATCGCCTATTCGTGGAGAAGTACAAATGGCTAGACGAGCAGAGCTATCAAGAGATGTTCGCACTCTGTCAAGCCCTTAGCGGGCCTGGCTCGACAAAGATGCACTACGCAATAAATGTCGTGCACTACGGGTTCTGGATCGGGGTATTGGCGTTCTTCGTTTGGAGCTTACCCATGGCTATGGCGGCATTTGGACTCAGTCTCGGGGTGGCGAACATTGGTGATGAGCTACCCGCACCAGCGTACGCGCTGCTCTCTGGCCTTAACGCCGCGACAGTTGGGATCGTCGCCCTGGCAGCTGTGCAGCTGTCAAATAAAGCTATCACCGATACTCTAACAAGGATACTGGTCTTCTTTGGCGCGGCGGCCGGGGCTCTGTATAATGCGTTATGGTATTTTCCCGTCTTACTGGCGAGCGGGGGATTAATAACGGTCCTATGGGATTCAAAGCTGCTCCAAAAGCTCTTGAGAAGCGGCAAGAGGCCCATTGCCACAGAAGTGGAGAGCACAAGCGCAGATATCGAGCTTGCCTTTACCGACAACCCACAGCGACAGCAGATGAGTGGAACAGGTCTCCATCAGCGCCATCAGGCTCCGAACAGCGTGGCTGAGCCTGAGGAGTTTGAAGGCCACCGAACAGAGTCTTCTGATGCAGTTGCGTCTTCCAACCGCTTCAAGGGCTGGAAGCAAGGCACACTAATTCTTATCAGCTTCTTCCTCGCATTCACAGCCGTGACGGTGCTCCGAGGCACCTTGTCAGGCCGCACACGAGGTTTCGACGTCTTTGCAAACCTCTTCCTCGCCGGCACCATCATTTTCGGTGGCGGACCTGTCGTCATCCCTTTGCTGCGTGAATACGTGGTAGCGGAGGGATGGGTCAGTCCCCGAGATTTCCTGCTCGGATTAGCCATCACCCAGGCCTTTCCTGGACCGAACTTCAACTTTGCGGTGTATCTAGGCAGCTTGGCAGTTGCTAGAGATGCTGGCGGCGATGTTCCGAGAGTCGTTGGAGCGATATTGGCATACATAGCTATTTTCACGCCGGGTCTGTGGCTACACACAGGTATGATGGGTGTATGGAGTACAGTGAGGAAGCTGCAAGCAATTCGTGCGATGTTGAGAGGGGTGCACGCCACTGCAGTAGGTCTAGTATTTACTGCCGTGTACAGATTATTTGAGATTGGGTATTTGGATGCGCAGGTACGAACAGGGGGCAGTTTGTCGAGAGACCCATGGTGGGTAGTCATTGTGGCGACTAGCTTTGTCGGCGGGAAGCATTTCCGCCTATCGCCACCCTTAGCTATCTTATTGGGTGCTTCAATGGGTTTGATCTGGTACGGAGTAGTCTAGTCTTAGACTGAACCACGATAGTTGATCATCATTTGGAAAAGTCCTTCCGCGGCTTAGGCTCTTAGTAGATCCACGGTAGCAGCCCGTAAGGGACTTTCTTCTTGACCTCGGCCCACTGGCTTCCGTACTAAGAAGTCTATAGTCAGTGATATGGTCTTCACGTGTCCGTCATTTTGATCATCATAAGAAAGTAAACATACCCTCTTCTCGCAATAAGCATCCATGCTCGGGATAGCTCTGGCACAAAAGTCTCCAGCCAACCATACAGCAACAAGCGCACCCCAGGTCCAGCCACCGCAGATCAAGCTATATCCTACCCTCCAGAGCGTATAGCCCCCGTAATTGATACTCCTCGCCAGGCCAAACAGGCCATCCGAGTAAGGCTTATCCTTGTTCTCCGGGTGGGACTTGAAGCGTTTCCGCTGGATCTCGGAATACCATTCCACGAAAATCCCCACGGTATAGAGAGTGAGCCCGACGGGGACTGCTGCGGGAGCAGTTGTCAAGGAAGACAAGAGAGATCCCTGATCGGCCGGGACCTGAGAAGTGACGGCCCAGAATGCGAGTCCAGTGTTCAAAGTATTCAGCAGCGTGTTGTACGCGCAGATAGCGGCACTGAACCCACTAGTCATATTCGTATCGTTGATCATCAGTTTCCAGTAGATCTGCTTCGCGGAGCTACCGGCTGCTAATCCCAGGATCAGAGTCTGGTAGGGCGATAAGCCTGCAATGCCTGATGCCGAAAGCGGAGAGCTGAGGGGGGTCGCGGTCCCGCCGATCCTGCGGATCAGATCCGGGAGGAATGTCGAATAGCGTAGGAGATAGTATTGCAGTGGCAGATCAGCTAGTCGGAGGATACTAAAGACTGCTGTGCCCATGGGGTTGCTCCGTTTCTTGCGACTTTCCCAGTACCATTGTCCAGGGTCGTACCCTGAACTGCTTGGTCCAGCCTGGATTTCTTCTGGCCTCTTTGGTTGGTCACTCATCTTGTCCAAGTTCTTGCAAGAGGATAAGAGTCAAGAGCGTGGAGAGAACGTAGTTGGAGTCGATGATGAAGGATAATAAATAGACGAGCAACCTGGTTCCGCGGGGGCGGAAGTTCGGCCGATTCCGAAGTGGTTTCGAAACGGAGTCGGTGCAACTTGCCAATCGATCCGGTTGTTCTCGTGAGAATGCAACAGGATCTCGGAGGCCAGAAAGGATAAACGAGACTTGGCTACATCAATCATATCACATTTTGACATACGATACATGTCCCTCTTGTCAACTCCAGCAAGGACCGATCGCTATGCTGTACATTGACGAAGAGACAATGTAAACAGGACATCTCACTGAAGGCTGCCGTGATCCGCCAATGTCTTCGGCTCTGGGGTTTTGCCAACCGAAGCGTCTTGCGGGGATATGGGTGAATGTTTCAGTGTCATGCAATCTCGCTAACGCTTGCACCTGCACTTCTATCAAGGATACATTCACCAATCGTTAAGCTAGATACGTTGGCTGTGCCTCTTTGATGTGGTCAGTATGTGAAGCTTGAGCACCAGCAGAGTAGGTGAAAGGTGGAGAACGGATATCATCTGTCCGCCTTTACACAAGACTCGTGACAGGGGGATATGTTCTCAAGAACTCTAGCAATGCCGCAGCATGTCAATCTTTTCCCCCATGTCCTAGCCGATTCAGCGTGACAGCACTCGATAAGACTGTCCCGCACCCTTTGGAGACAGTAGCACAAATTTGCCCACGCCCACGCCTTCGACTGAGATCGTTTGGCTATAGTTTCCAGCAACAACACCGTCCGTGCCTAATGCCTCATCACCAACGGTAACCCAAGCACCACCACCCTCCAAAGAAGTCACGTTCGCTTCGGACAATTTGCCCATATCGTCCCACGCGATATCGACCTCAAACCCGCCACGCGCACGGAGACCACGGACGGAACCGCCGCCGTTCATGGCCCACTGGATATGCAGCGCAGGCAGCAGCCTCAAAAGAGGCGTCTTAGTACCCGCATGTCCGAGATAAGCAGGCGATAGATCCCTTCCACTGCCCAAACACTCCTTTCCATTCCCCCTCCGCCCGTACTTAGAGTCCAGCCAACCACCATCAACCAACTCATGACTCTGCAACAAAGCCTCGGCAATCCCCGCCGTGCCACCGAAGTTCCCATCGATCTGGAAAGGCGCGGGAAGCAGGACATCGAGGAAAGAAGTTGGGTAGGTGAGATTGGACAGGAGGAACTCGACATCCTCGTGGACTTGCTGCGGCATAAGCAGGCGGGCGGCGAGGGAGATAGACCAAGCTCGTGACCAGCCTGTGTCGCCCCCGCCGTTGTCTAGGCGGCGGAGGAGAGATGTTTTTGCGGCTTTGAAGGTCGTGGCGTTGGAGGCTGTGATTTGGGAGCCTGGGTAGAGGCCGAAGAGTTGTGAGAAGTGGCGATGGCCAGGTTCTGCTTCTTGGTAGTCTGTCGAGTTAGAGAATGTTAGCGAGTTTTGTTCTTCTCAGCGAAGTGGATCGTGGTTATGGAAAGGGTCTGCGACTGCAGAGTTGTATGACGTACCCTCAATCCATTCTTGGATGCCGCCGAAATAGGATACACGGAGCGGCGGGAGCTGAGAGCGTAGCTCTTTCACGTTCTCGACGAACTCGTCGTCTTCTTCTTCTTCCAGCTCAACCGCAGCATCTAGGACGACACCAGCAAGCTCCCATACGATGGAGTTGTCGATCGTCGGACCCATCGTAATAGCTTCCTCGACCGTCGAGTTCGGGAGGTAGTAAGCATGCTCGGGGGAGATGGAAGGATTGGTAACCCTCCATCCATTGGGACCCTCAATCATGAAATCCAAATAAAATCGCATGGCGTCCCGCAACACCGGATAGTTCTCGCGCAGATAGCTCTTGTTGCCAGTGAAATGGTACTGGTCCAGAAGCTGGATAGCCAGCCAGCCCAGCCCCGAAGGCCAAAAGGTCGAACTAAAGTAATTATCCTGCGGGGCGCAGTCGGCCCAGATGTCAGTGTTATGGTGTGCCATGGCGCCCGAGGCGTTGAACATCTGGCGCGCGACTTCAGTACCATTGGCATGCATACGGTGGATGAGCTCTTGCAGTGGAGATGTCAGGTCGATGAGGTTGGTGATCAACGATGGCCAGTAGTTCATCTCCAGGTTAATGTTGATGGTGTATTTGCTTCCCCATTGCGGATCGAAGTCGGAGTTCCAGATGCCTTGCAAGTTGGGTGGGAGTGCCCCCAATCGTGAAGTTGCGATGAGCAGGTACCGGCCGAAATCGAAATACGTCGCTACAATCTCAGGATCAAAGGCGGAGGTCAGATTGGTGAGCCGTGTATCCGTGGTCATGTTGCGTTGGACTGATGTTGAAACACCAAGATCGAGCGAGGTGCGATTGAACAGTGCCTGGTAGTCGTCCACGTGCGTCTTACGCATCGTCTCGTACGCGGTACCATCCGCCGCCGCTAATTCTTCGACAACAGCGGCACGAGGGTCAAGCTTCCTGTACGTCGTCCAGGATTGGAAGAAGACTATAGCACTTGTAGCGTTTCGGCAGAACACATAGTCACCCAGAGTAGAGACATCACCATCCGTAGAGGCAATCTTAGCGCCGGCTGAGAAACCTATGGGCTCTTTACCGCCGCTTGCACCGCTCATGACGATTGTGTCGCCACCAAGCGGCTCGCTGCTGTCTTCCCATCGGTTGAGCCCAGTGCCTCGATCAAGGTGTAAGTGGAAGGACAGAGAGCCTTCCACGTCCGCCTCAAGCTTAGCAATAACCATGCCCGCAGGTTCGCTCGCGAAGAACTCCCGGGTGTAGGTAGTGTTTCCAGATTGATACAAAACGCCAGTAGTGGCGTCTGCTATGTTCAGCCACCTTTGGTAATTCTCAGGAGACTCGCCTCCACTGTCCATGGTCAACGTCAAGTCTCCCAGAAGGTCGTAATGTTGCATCGAGACGGGAGTCCCCTGGTATGCATAGCTGGCGAGCGTTGCTGCATCCTGGATATCGCCGTCCTGAATATAGTCCTGTATGATAGGAATGTTCGTCGCAGCATCAGGATTCACACGGTGTAGTGGTCCTCCCGACCATAGGGAATCCTCGTTAACATGGATACTGTCCTGATCCACTGCGCCAGGGATCACAGCGCCGAGACGGCCATTGCCTATTACAAAGGAATCGTTCCAGTTGACAGCCGGGGAGTCAAGCCACAGCCTGGATGTTCTTGCGGCTGTAGCCACAGGAAGAATAACAGCGGCAATACGTGCGATGTCTCTTAGCATGGTGGGTCCAATGTCAGCTCCGCGAACGGAATGCCTTGAAGTCGCAGCAGCATTTTCCTATTGATTTAAAAGCGAGATTCTCTGCAGGGAGATCGGGGAAGCACCTTTCTCTCTCCACACGACCCCTCCTTACATTTAGCCGTACGAAGGAAGAGGTCATAATGAGATTGTGTTGTCCCCCACGTTCCGGAGGGGTGGGGGGTTAACTTCCTACCTACGTTACATTGAGATTTCCCCGCTTCCTGCATCGCGAAATTGAGCTCTGAACTTGCACGCCATCTAATGCGAAGCCGGTTAAAGGAGGCTTGTCTCGGACCAAGATGCATCGAGACGTAGGCTTGAGAAGTTCGTCGAGCGGAGGAGAGCAGGTCGAAAGCTTGCTGCAGTGGAGGTAGCCAATCGGGACCATGACGGGCGGGAGCGCCGATCCGCGTCGTGGCCGAGCTGCCGACTTTAGAGAATGAACTTCTCAAAAGTTCGTCTCTCAGATAGTTTTTGTCGCAAACCCCATCATGGCGCCAAACAGAGGGAAGAGCCGGGCTAAAGAGTTCGAAGATGACTTCAAGCCTCAGAAGAATGGTATGTGAACTTGTCATTGAAAAATATGCAGCCAAACAAAACCACATTGCTAACCAACAGTCAGACTTCGACCCGGAAGCTGATGATGCCTTCGAAGAGAGCGGGAGCGATGACAGCGCTGTAGAGGACGACGCTCCAGAAGGCGGCCGGGAGCACTATGTGGACGTCGGCAAGAGCAAATTGCGAAGGGGGAAGGATGTTGCACTTGGGCCGCAGTATCGTGGTTCCAAAGTGAGCAGGCGGGATATGAGTGACGATGACGAGGATGATCCATTCAGTAAAGGCTTTGATGAGGAGGACAGCGAGGCAGAAGATCCTCAAGATGACTTTGGCAGCTCGGGGGAAGAGGAAGACCAGGACGATGACGAAGAAGACGAGACGCCCGACACCGATATGGACGAGGACGAGGATGAAGGAACTGCTCGCCCAAAGCTAGGCGCTGCTCGAAACGATGCCGATCTCGCAGAGGCTAAAAAGGCCATGGCAGACGAGCAGAAACAGGTGGCGGCAACCCTGACCCAAGCGAGCCAGGCGGACGCAGAAAAGGGCAGAGCAGTCAAGAAGCAACGCACAGCTTTTGACGCCTTGCTAGGTGCACGTATGAAATTGCAGAAGGGTCTCGTAGGTGCAAATACGCTGGTGGGGATGCCGGAGGACGATATCAATGATCAGCGCGAAACCGCATCCGACGCGATCTCTGCCGCAGAAACTGCCGCCTTTAACCTTTGGTCCTCTCTAACTTCCTTCCGCGACGACCTCATCTCCGCTAGGACGGGCGAGAAACGCAAGCGATCAGCTTTTAATACCGCCACACCGACAAGCAAGCTTTGGACCTACACCCAAGATCAAGAGGAATCTTTCCAACCCCACCGCACCGCCACCCTCCAGAAGTGGTCCGCTAAGACTCGTGGTCCGTCCGCACTACCTCAACAGAGCCGGTTGAACAATACCGCACAGCAAACGGGCATTATGGACGTCATCAACGAACAACTCACAACCAACTCCGAGCGCCTCCTCAAACGCGCTCAAACCCCGCGATCCTGCGCACCTCTCCAACTATCCAACAAAGTCACCGAAGACAGCAAAATCTACGACGATGCCGACTTCTATGGTCTCCTCCTCAAGGAACTCCTGGAGCAGAAAAGCGCCGACTCCGTCGCAGCCTCCAACATCGACCTCTCCTTCCAGATGCGGCGGGACAACAAGACCAAGAAGAACGTCGACACCAAGGCGAGCAAAGGCCGGAAATTACGGTATACGGTGCACGAGAAGCTGCAGAATTTCATGGTGCCCGAGGACCGCGCGAGCTGGGGCGAGCGGCAGACGGATGAGCTGTTCGGGAGTCTGTTTGGCCAGCGCCTGGGTCTGGCTGAGGACGGGAAGGAGGATGAGGATGAGGGGATGGAGGATGCGCAGGATGTTGATCCCGCTGAGGCTGGGTTGATGATGTTTAGGGGATAGAGGGGGAGAGCTTGGAGTGAGGCCGTCTTGACTGAAGAAGGTTCTGTGTGTACGAATTTGCCGGGTCGAATGTGCAAGTACGGTCTAATATTTACACTATGGACTATTCGGGACGTTTTCTATCTTCTCCACCAATCGCCGCCGTTTCATTGCTGGTCTCTTTAGCGCGCCCCCTAAGGCCCCTACTATCTGCATTTGAATACCTTTTTACCTCTGCATCCAACGTATCAGAAAGAGGCCAGCTTTTTGAAGGCACTTTTCGAAAAAAAAAAAAAGAGGGAAAAAAAGCGAAAGGAATCAGTCCAAAGACAACACGAGCAAGGCATGCACAGAGCCGTTGCAAGGTTCATACAAACAATTCACAGAACTTTGAGGGTTCAATGTGCCCCACCCCAGCCATTCCTCAATCTTTCCACTGAGCTTATCTGCCCCAAAACGCAGTTCTGGCTTCGACACGTACTAGACTTGGCTACATACAGCTAAACTTTTCAACGAGAACCGCGACCTGATGGGTTTGCAGAATGAGATAGCGGTCAGAGCAAGGGGAATTCAAGCAGGGACAGGAATTCACATCATTCCTTTTTATGTGTGCGACATGGATTATGGAAGCAGTTGTCGATAATGGGACTGGGGTGCCGACGGTGCTCAGTATTGGACGTGGTGGCTGGAGCTTTCGAGGTCCTTGTGAGACTGAGTATGGATTCGAGTAGCAAGAGGTCGTTAGAAGTGATCGCCTGATGTTTCAAGCGCCAGGCACAGATGGCGCAAATGGCTTTTGAACTTCGTCCAACGGGTTTGGGATGGATGAGGGAAATTTGATCGACTTACGGGTGCGAGAAGTTTGAGAGTAAGGGAGCCTTGACTCGGAGAATACAGGCGATTGTATCGCTAATCAGCGGCCACGTAAAGAGCCGGGCTACGATATGGACTTACCGGGGCCGGTATAGAGGCCGTCTTGACGATCCCTCTGGTTCATTCACATTTCCGTTTTCCTTGAATTGGACATCTAGCTACACCGGAATCAACATGATCGATATGTTCGGAAGTGACGCCGTGCAAAGCGTCCCAGTCATAATGAAGACGGAACGAGCCTTGCAGCTACAATGGCGCTCTATCTTCACAGCAGTATCCAAACACGAATCGACTTCGTTGCATATTCCCCACCAGATGCCGTGAAGGTCAAATCCGTCGCTGTCTCAGTACGAAACCTTCGTACTCTGCCATCACAAGGGAGAACGAGGTACAGTTCAACGCCATAATGCCGCGGGTGTCAGGGATGGCTTTTGATGCTCTTTTTCTTGGCCCCAAATTCGCGTACTTTCATATGGTTCGAGGCTTCAGCTTCTAGCAGAAGATTGACGGTAGCACCACGACACCAAGCCTTCAGGTACCTGTCATATGCAACCTTGCCCATTCAAGACGTAATGACAAGCTTTCAGTCGCACAAGAACGACAGGGCTGCAGCCTGCTCTACCGTTCCTTGTGACACAAGAGGATGCTCGTGCACTGTTGAAGCTCTGTCTTACCTCACGAGGTTCATCCCCGTAGTCTAGCTCAAGACCACATCGTCGTACATATTCATGAGTTGGCTCTTAGTAGGAGAACATCCGTAGTGCAACCCTACGTCGAGCTCGCTGGACCGTAAATCCTACCCTTGGCGACCTAGCTTAGGCAAAGAACATGTCTTGGATTGTTCCGGTCTTGCTTCATTCAAGACTGCTTGCATGAAGCCTCAGCGGGACTGGAAAATGCAATAGCATCCGTTCCTGGAATTCTGATCCTTTCATGAAAAGCCTCCATGTCAGACTGCAGCCGTAAAGACGATAGAAATGTTATAAGAACTCCACGGGCTCCATGCACCTCCAGAGAATTGCACAGCAAGAACCACACTCATTTCTGCACCTCAAGCATTAAACCAAGACAACCACATCCATCCCTTCAACGCCATCCTTCACAATGCACTCTCTCTACTCCCTCCTCACCCTCACCCTCATTACCGCCCAACCAGCCCTAGCAGCACTCAACATCGGGTGCTACTCAGGCATTGCCGGCTGGCGCCGTAACGACGTGGAGAAGATCTACTACCAAGACGACCAAGGCCAACTTTTCCAACGGGCCTTCAATCTCACCGGCAGCCGCCAGGAACTGCAACCTGCCACTGGTCCCTTGCCGCTGGGCGACTATCCCGCCGTCTTCGATTCCCCGCTGGCTGTCGTGCAGTTTAACAGGGGACGAGAGGTTCGTTTCCTTTTGATTTTACTGAGAGAGAGAGAGGATCCACTGACCATGCCTTCTTACCCACAGATCCGCCTCTACTACGCCTGCCCCTCGCCCTCGTGCCCAGGCACGAACTCGACGGCGATCTGCGAGCTCGGGTCCGGCGATGGAGGGAGCACCTGGTATACTGGGCAGCTAAGCACGTCCCACTTCTGCACTAGCGGGGTAGGACGACCAGCGCAGTTCCTGTACGCGACGGTGGACAATCAGCAGCCGCGCGTGGGGTTCCGGGCGGTGTCGACTTCGTCGTCGTCCGGGACGAATGGAGGAAGTGGTTATAATGTTGAGGTGGAAGCGGGGCTGAGCGTGGCGGTTTGGGAGGGGAGCAGATGGAATTTGACGGGGCCGTTTTGAGGGCTCAGCGCGCGTGATGTGAGGGTTTAGGCAGGATGAGGGGGTGAGAGAAAGGCGAGGGGGAAGGGAAAGGGGGGATAAGGAAGGGTGTACGCTGTGTAAACGCTCTCTTGGGTCCGGGATTGGTTTGTTGCCAAGGTTTTTGATGCTTTTCTTGGATGGGAATGGAAGAATCGGGCTTGGAACTGGACTTTCGGAGCAGCAGGGAAGCATAGCTAGATGTATTTGTAATTGCAACAAGGCGTCAACCGGGCGTAATGGAAACACACACGCAATCACTTACTCTTGCCTAGTCTTACTTCCATGCTCCCACTCTCCCTCCCTCTCTGGCCCTCTCGAAAGTATCCTGATAGTAACAAAATCTCCAATCTCCATGAAATTTTCGAATAGGTATCATCATTTCATCAGCAAAGCTACGTACCTATCCCGCGCGCCCCTGGTCCCCGGAGCCAAAGTGCATTCATGAGCTATTATAAACCGCCCCCGTAGCCTGTCCTCCCGCTCACTTCCATGAAAAGAAGCCCGCAAAAGAAAAAAAAAGGAGAAAAAAAAGGAAAGTCCCGAATGCCAAAACCCAGAAAACCGGCCGAAGGGGGGTATCGCAGGGTAAGATATATATTTCTCCATCGTTAATAACAGCCATCATCATCGTCATCATTCCAATAAGAACTCTCTCACCCAACCCCCATCCCAAGCCAACCCCTATTCACACCTCAGAGATAGCATGAATTGGTGATGCACCACACCATATCGTGAACAGCAAAAGAAGAAGAATAAAGCGGAAGGTCCGATGATCCCGCTTACCGCCCACCTAAATACTTCTTCGCCATATTCATAACCACAGGCGTCACAATCGGCGCCACCGTACCCCAATGCTTCTGGCCCTTCTCGACATAGGGTCCGATATCATACTTGCCGATCTTGATCTCCTTGGGAGGACGGTTGCCGCGCCGCGAGCGGTCCCGACGGCGATCGCGCCGGTCGCGACGGTCGTAGTAGGAGTCCTCCGAGTCGTATTCGTCGCTGTAGCGACCGCCGCCGCGTCGGTCGCCGCGACTGCGGTCGCGACGTCGCGCTGCTCGGTCCCGGTCGTAGATGTCCTGGCGTCGACGTCGGCGGTCTCGATCGTCGCGGTCGTCGGAGTCGTAGATGCGGTCGTCGCCGTATTTATCCCTGCCGCCTCTCCGCCTGCCGCCGTCGTCGTAGCTGCGGTGTCGGCGGGGCGGTGGCGGGCGAGAATAGTCGTCCTCGGAGTCGGAATAGTCGTCTCTTCTGCTCCGTGGAGGCGGTCGACGTCCGCCGTCTGTGTCCCGGCGTTTCACAGGGACTGGATCTGAGCCGTACTCTACGGGTCTGCCTCCGCCTCTCCGTCGGGGTGGAGGGTCGTCGTAATCATCGAAGTCATCTTTCCGCCGTCGGGGAGGGGGTCCTCTGTCGTCGAGCTCGTCATCGTACCTGCCTCCCCTCCTCGGGGGCGGCGCTCCCCGATCGTCGTCATATCCACCACCACGCCTCCTCGGCTTCGCTGCTCGTAGTGTCTCGCCTTCGTCGCTTTCGTATCCGTCCCGCTTATCCCGAAACTCTCTATCGCGCCTGCGAGTCTTGCGCTCCAGATCCGGGGCAACCGAGCCTTCGTCGGGGAACTCTGGGCGCATATTCGGGACGCGGGAACGACTGCCTTCTCGCTTCATTGCACTGGGTCGACGCTTGAGCGCCTCGCCCATAGGTGGGGGTGGAAGATCGGACGCTCCTGCTGGTGGCGGTGGACGACCGCCGTCGCGCTGGCTAGACGGATACGGAGGCGGAGCGTGGTATGAGTCGACGGGGATGGCGCCCGGAGGCGGTGGGCCGTAGGGATCGAGGTCTGGCGGCGGTGGACGGTGAGCGCGGGGTCGGGGGCGGGGCTCGTAGTCGTCGTAGTTGTCGTACGCTGACATGAGTGCGCTTAGCCTCAGGCAGCTTTCACTTCATACGAGGAGTGAAGGGTGAGAATGCCAGTGAGGACGAGGCTGGGCAGAAGGAGAGGTGGAGTAATCAACGTAAAGAGGTGGTGTGAAACTTGTGGGCACATGCGTCGAGCTTCGGGCTGAGTCGATGGGCGACTCAGCCCCGTGTGGCTAGAGCAGCGTGATGTCACTGACGCTTGCTGTCGTGGACGCTTTGTGATGTGGCTGAAGTCGCATGTGATTTGGGCATCAACATGGTATTGTGAGATTACTGAAGAAACAAGAACACTTTGACTGGCTCAGTAAACAACACAGTATCCCAGTATGGGCGGTTCAGTCAAGACGGCCACTGCCATTGACTCAACCTCCTGGTCGTAGCCGCGAGATATGACATGGTAACACCCTGTCGGGTCACTGGGACACAACGGTAGCAGCGGGATAGGTGGTTGGTTTCTCTCGGTGTTTCTCCATGCTCATGCTACAGTATAAGTCTGCACTACAGGGCGTCTCGGACTCTTTGACAGTCACTCGGCTGGATCATTATACATTTTCTATCCACGTACATCAACAGGCAAAAGAACCCGCTGTAAGAAATCCAGGGGCATCCTCTAAGCCTTACTCTGCTCCTTAACCGGATCCTGATTCGAGAACTTCAAACTAACACTGTTGACACAATGCCGCTCGTCAGTCGGGGTCGGGTATCCCTCGCCCTTAAACACATGTCCCAGGTGTCCTCCGCAGTTGGTGCACACGATCTCGATCCGCTCCATGCCGAACGTGCGGTCGACATGTCTCGTCACGGCGCCGGGGACCGTGTCGAAGAAAGCGGGCCAGCCACACCCGGACTTGAACTTCTGGTCTGCGGTGTAGAGGGGTGCTGAGCAGCCGGCGCAGGTGTAGGTGCCGGAGGAAGGGTAGTGCTTGTCGTAGTCGCCGGAGAAGGGCGGTTCGGTGCCCTTTTCGCGGAGGATGCGGAATTGGTCTGGATGAGAGCATTCAGATGTCAGTGACTACTGTGACTTTTCTGCATGTGTGGATATGGATGCTAGTAATCTGTCGGATCTCTCCGTTCATCATGATGGGTAGGGATTCTCTTGCTTACCAGGCGAAAGTTGAGCCTGCCATTCCTGCTCGCTCTTCTGCACGGGGTGGCTCATTTTCCTGCTCTCTGCTGTGTGGAAGAGTGCACCGACGAACGGGATACTCGGGAGGGAGATAGAGCGCAGCGCTGTTCCTGGACGGAGGCTTGTAGCGTTGGCGAAAGGTGTCGGTGCGCGGTGGAAAGTGGTGTTGCTGAAGGCGTAGAATGTGCGGAGAAAGGATGGAAGGCGCATGGATCTGGTACTTTTGATGATATTTGGATTGGGCGGACGGATGACTTGAATGGGGAATACTTTGGAATCTTTGCGTTGCAATACTTCAGTTCACGTCGCCGCCACCACGTCGACGTCATTGATGAGATAATCTGGCGCTTCCCGATGACGGGACATTGATATAGATCTCACGCAGTTGACTTTGTGTATTTTGGTGGAAATGCGAAGTACTAAGAAAATAGCGCTCCTGTGTGTGATCGAATTCCATCCACAAATATTCGGCATGGTCTAGGAGGTCGGTCGTTGTAAGGGTTGTTATTTAAGCCAATCGAGAGGCAGATGATGAGGTGCAACCCAAGCTGCGAGGTACCGACGTAGATTTGCAACAAGATGTGTAAGTCCACATAATCAGTCGCTGCAACACACATTAATCTCTCTCACCGTCTCTATTTTGATGGCTACAATGAGACATCACCATCCCAACACGACTTGGATTTGGAATACACAAAAGCGATGAAACTTGGGATGTGTCGCAGAAACCCTGGACAACCCTGGACAACCCTGGACAACCCTAGTGGCTTTCGGCTTCAAACATGTCAGTTACATGCTACACTTTACAGATATTTCCACACCGTACCGTCGATACAGCTCGTCCAGAGCATCACAAAGGCCAGCTGTAGAATACATGGTGCTACGAGAGGTCTTGCCAAAGAAAGCCGGGTACTGTAGGATAGACTACCGTTTGGGACCCCATGGTCTTTCCCATCTCGCCGCCTAACTCAACCCGTCGCCAACTTCTTCAACTGCGTCAAATCCCCATTAAACACATCCGAATCTCCACCGTACTCACTAGCAGCATTATACTGCCAGAAAGTATAATACGGCCAACCCCCGGGAGGCGTACCCGCGCTCGAAGCACAGTGAGCGAGGTTCAGCGGATTCGTATCCACGAACGCGGACGAGTCGCCCATACAGTCCTTCCACCACGCGGGCGAAGTGTAGATGACGGGGTACCGGCCGGTCTTGGCGTGGTACGCGGTATTGAACTCCTTCACCCACGCGTCCGAGAAGCCGGAGCAGGAGCCTTCCATGTCGAGCATGCCGGGGAGTGTGCGGCCGTCGTTGGTCCAGCCGCCGCCGTTCTCTGCGAAGAAGTTCGCTTGAGTCGTCGCGGAGGCTGTGCCGTGCGCGTAGTGGTATCCTCCGCGAATGAAGCCTGCGTCGGTCGCGGCGGTGTAGTGGTCTGAGAATTTGGGGTCGGTGTAGTCGGTGCCTTCAGTGGCTTTGATGCTGTTTCACGTGTTAATAGGGTATATCCTTGAGCTGATCAGCCGTGATGGGGCTCTGACTTACTATACAAAACGTAGGCCGCCGTCGTATGCTGACCCGAAGTTGACGTTGCTTTGGTAGTGGGAAATGTCGAAGCCTTGCACCTCGCCTGCTCGTTTGACGTTGGGTGTTGGGCTGGCGATCGCCGAGGATAGGATGGCGAGGACGACTGCAGAAGTCGACATAATGTTCATGTTGCTTGTAGGTAGAATGTTTTGAAGAAGTAGTACGAGGATGTTTCTGACCGAAGACGGAGACAACTGGGAACATGCTGACATTTATATACCCACTTCTTCTCCCTCGCTCGGTTGCTGCAAACAGGCACGGCCTCAAAGTCATCTCGAGGAGAAGGGTATACCTCATTAAGCGGTAGGCGTGTCCAAGCCCACCTCAAAAGTGAAGATTGCCATAAGATTGCCGCAGAATCCCAAACATAGCCACTGAGGATCCGTAACAGGGTCTAACGATCGACATAAAATGTAGGATCGTAGAAAGCGACGCGAGAATTTCCAAAGTCTCATTCGGTGTTTTGCTACACTGGGAGGCAGCATTGCAGTCACAATCCAGAATCCTTCGCCAATAATGAAGTGTCTGAGAAAGCCAACAGCAGTATCATAACTGTGACGTACGCGGCGCTTCCGACGACCGCGAGCCACGCATACAGCAACAGATATATCATCTGCGTCGAGGTTATAAGACTTTACTCAGAATCTCCCATACCCTGAGAATAAAGCTGAGAGTGGTATGGATGCATCCGGGAACGCAGGACATTAGCATTTGGTTGTATGTGGAGAATCTTTCTAGAATGGGGACGATTAGGCGAGGTTAATAATGCAACAGGCGATCGTTACTGGACGTAGTGATCTTGCATCTGGGAAGGCTTCTTCTGCGTTGCTTAGCTGGTTTCATAAGCTTCCAAGAGCCATAAAACCAACAATGCTATTGTCCACAGGCCCAATTCAACTGAGGCGACCGGTGAACACTGCGGATGAGCGACAAGACTTCCTGGGTGTAATATCTGTAGGGCAATGCAACGTCGAAGAGTTGGTTTTATAGCCAATCAAGTGGCGCAATGCCAACCATGGACAAATCTTCGGTGAGCATATCGGAAGAAGATTCGAGGATTATACCATTGCGTTGGAATGCCAATGAAGTAACTATGGCCTATGGACCAACACCACTGCTAGGAGCTTGAAATCACCCATGCAAAGCCTCGCCGAAATACTTTGCCAGACCAATCATCTTCTCCTCTTGCAGCCTTCTTCCTACAAGTTGCACACTGACATGCGCACCATTATAGACCTCGGGATCATCTGCAAATCCAAGTTAGTCAATCACATCCAAGCCCCTCTCACATATTACGCAACTTACAAGTCTCCATGGTAACCTTGTCGACCTCACCCACAGGCTTAAACCCCTGCATCGAAGGATCCACGCCCTTGTCGACCTTGGTCACGGGCACAACAACGCTAGTATAATCCAGCACATTGACCCAAACGGAGTAACCGTAGTACGTATATTTCCCCGGTCTGGCCGCAGCATACGGTGCCAAGGGACAAATGATCGCATCAACCGGCCTCCCTGTGCCTGTGTGCTCAGCCGTGCTATTCCAGTACTCCATATACTCCTTCTTCGCCTCCCGCTGCGCAATGTTGGCAGCCATAATATCGCTCGCGTTGGCCTGAGGAGCGGTATGCACCAGACATTGCGGAGCGGGCTCCTCGCCGGAAAGTGCAAAGTCCTTGTTACAGTCCGCACCGCCGTCAAAGGACCAGATCGTGTTGCAGATGTCGGTGAGGCGGGCGTGCGGGATCGGAGGTTTCCACTCTAGGACTTTGTGCCCGAGCTTTTGGGCGACTTTGACAACCATGTCGACCGCTCGTGCGACGGGAGGGTGGGGCGTGCATGTGCCGTCGTGGTGCATGACGGCGAAGGCGAGCTGGTGGTTGACTCGTCGCAGGGGGTCGATGATGGCGAGCTCGGCTTCGTCTCGCCAGGGGATTTCGTTGACCAGGGGATCGTGGAGCCAGGGTTGAGTGGAAAGGAGGCCTTGCATGATGAGCTTAAGAGCGTCGGGAGTTGTTGCTAAGGGACCCACGACGGAGAGAATGCTGTTCTGTCCGTCCATGCTGTTGGCCATGCCTTCATATGGAAGTCGTCCAGTACTGGGACGGATACCGTAAAGGCCGTTAAAAGCAGCCGGGATACGGATCGAGCCTCCAATGTCTGTGCCGAAGCCGATAGGACTTCCGCCTAATCTGATCAATGCACCTTCACCACCAGAGCTGCCGCCGGTAGCGAGTAGGCGATTCGTCGGGTTGTAAGTGTAACCGATGATGTTGTTGACCGTCTCACCGCACATCAGCGTATGTGGCACACTCGTCTTGCAGTACAGCGTCGCTCCCAATGCCCTCAACTCCTTGACCATTTCACTCTCAAAGACCTTCTCCTTGCCTGTGCCCTTCTTGCCCTGAAAAGTGCCTAGCCATCCAACATAGCCCATATGCGTCTCCACGCCTTTGACGTGGAACTGATCTTTCAAGCTCACCGGCAAGCCGTGGAGAGGGCCAATCGGTTTGCCATTCTGCTTGAAATACTTATCCGCCCTCTCCGCGTCCTGAATCGCTGCATCGAAAAAGATCTCGTGCAAGCAATTTACCAGCTGATGCGCAAGCGCCGCACGATGACAGAAGGCTTTTGCGACTTCGACTGCACTCCATGCTCCTGAGGTAGTCTGTTTGACAATCCCAACTGCGTCTGTCTCCGTGATCGCTATTTCTTCCTTGCTCAAGAACTGCTGGATGTAGGAACCAGTGACATCGCGTTGCTCTTCAGCAGATGGAATCTTCTCCAGTCGCCATTCTTTCGGGATGAGGTTCAGTACTGACTCGGCCTTTGCCTTGCCAGCAGCTTTCCAGTCGGTCATGATCGTCGTCGAGGAAGATGTCTGTGGAGTATTGAGCAGGGAGCTGTTCACACAGCAGGGCACAAGAAGAGTAATTAAGAAAAGATGAGGGTTGCCTGTTATACTTATCCAGATTGACCTACTTGCGATGATTAAGAGCGAAACCTTGGTTAGACGGTATACACCTACCGAGATAGGTAGTAGACCAATACAAGATGATACTACGTGTTGAGACACCTTCCTGTTTAGGGTCCGATGTCGTCGCAAAGGGTGGGGAGCTCTGGATGCCGAGCATCAGAGTTCAGCCGGACTTTGGGGTCTGGATAAGGTGAACTGCCGAGGCGAGCCATTTTACAACACCCTCCCACGTCCATCATGAACTCTGGGTTGTCGGTTTCGCTTTCGTCAGTAGGATGTTGTGTGTGAGCCTGACAATGCTATGGCTCGGAAGTCATCAAATAGTGTGGCCCGATATTGTGCCGATGTAGCTGACGGACGGCGATGAAGCCGCACACGATGGGACATCGACCACATGTTGCAAGGAAAAGCTGCATGCCGATGTACAATATGCGAATGTGATCTCAGCATCTCAATATCTATATGTTGTAATGTTGAGCATGAGCCGTAGTGTCAGGCGTTATGTCTCGCTATGCCGTTCTTCAGCAAGACGAGCCCTCGTCTTCGGCGGGGGATAGGTTATTTTTCGAAGAGCCAACTCGAAACTCGATGGAATCGATTCTTTGAGACTCGTTTGGTGTCGATGATTGTGGCAGATTGCATTAAATGTTTTCTGGGGATCGGAATTCCAACCTGTACCTTGGGTGCTCCGAAATGCTTGGATAGTATCGTTTCTCAAAAATTACTTTGCTTCCCTGCCAGTGCATATATCATTCTGCTCTCGTATTTGCCATGGTGGTGCCCTCGCAATATGCTTGCTTTTGAATTGTGGTTGAAGCATAGCGAGCCATTTGCAATTTCTTTCAAATTTATTTGAGTGGAATTCCTTGCTTCAGTAGCCTTTTGTACGAATGGATCTCTTGGATCGATAAGTGACTTCCACAGGTCTCTGAAGACACCAAAACGGCATTGCCAACAAGTCTCTTTGCTTTGAAAACCCCGTTTGATCATTGGCTCGGCAATGCCAATAAAGCCAGCCGAGGCACCAAAGATTTCGATCTTGTACTTGACTGCTACCAGCCAGGTGATCCGACACCTGTTCGGCATTGTTTCCAAGGTCTCCAATCATCGTCTTATGGGGGTTGATCTTCGGAAGAGGCAGCGGGATCCGCAGAGGGCCAGAACGACGCCAGGAAGAGCCTCGGTCCAAAAATTTTGCTTTTATGTACGTTACAGACCGCCACCGCTCCAACAACTTGGCGAGCAGCTTCAGCTGTTCAATATGCACCTCAGATCACGGTCGGTTAGCTCAGTTGGTCAGAGCGTGGTGCTAATAGGTTCAACCGGTGATCATCGACTCATCGCAAAATGAGTACGAGAAAAGACGCCGGTTGCCTTGAGACGCCAAGGTCGCGAGTTCGACCCTCGTACTGACCATTTTTTTGCTCTTTTGACGTCCTGTGAGTTGCTGGATCGAAGAGGGAATCGAAAAATCAATTTTTGGTGAAATTCCCGCAAAATTTCGTCTATTTCATGTTTACACCCACACAGGCATGTTCTCCCTATGTCAGACACTTCATTTTCATCGCAAACATTGAACAAACATGTCTATAATCGTTTCCAATGTTTAAATTCAATGCATCATGATCAAATGTTGATGTTTCGTCGACGGAAGCCCGAAGCCGCTTTGCTGACCGGGCTTCCGCTTTCTGATGTTGCATTTTGTTACGAGCGACTACAATCGTTTACGAACACCTCAGAACGAACAAGATAATCGAAAGACTGGTTTGAATCAACGTTCAGTGATATGGCGATAATGCTGACCGCTGCAGGGTAGGTTAGAGTTGTCGCAAAATTCTATGCTGACTGATCCTTCATTCGACGGCCACCACTGCAACGGTTCAGTTGAAGCACCACCCACGGAAAGACATCAACTTTGATATCGTCTAGCAAGATTGGCAAAATTCTGCCAGACGCAAAAGCCCACCGATCCATGAGCACCTCCGACGCCCTGTGACACTTTCGCCGTTCCTTGCACGGGGAGCAGAGCTTCGGCGACCTGGCCACATATACTGACCTCCCAGCCTGAAGAGAAAAATCAAAGCTACATGGTCACATATAGGCATTCATCAGTTACTGTCCATTGACATCAACGCCGAGAGAAAAGCATGACCACCCTGCAACCAACCAGGACGAGTAGAAGCGATCTAACACTCGGAAACAATCATAGATCGACGGATACATCGCCACCTGTCAAAAGCAATACACTCTATGCTGAAATGTTGTATGCTCCAATAGACGCCAGGAAGTGAGGTCGAGCATCACGTGCGCTGGAAATCCCGGCTTGACGGCAGCACCAACCGCACCTGCCATTTGAATGCACCTGTTGCCCACCACTGCGGAACTTCCCTGCCGAGAGCCGATATCCGGACAGCACATGTGCCTTTTCATTGCCAACTCGGCTTCGCATTCCGCACATCCTATATCGAACCTCTCTACACAAACACCTCTGGACTCGAGCATCGATTCGTGTATTTCTCTGCGCGGAGCATTAGCGACATGCCGCAGTCTCTCAGTACTCCAAGGAAATGCGAGAGGTACAAGGATCGATAGCGAGCTTGCGGAATGGCGCGTCAAACCAGTGAGGCAGCATGGGCTCGACGCAGTCCCTTGAATGGCCTCAGAGGATATGCCAGGCGGCAGTCATGGGAGGCGTACCATCGCCAACAAGATCAGAGAAAGACATTACCTTATCAGCGTGGCTCAACGATTCCCTTGATGGAACGCTCACCGCTCCTGTCCGTGCTAATGGTTCCTTGCATCTCGAACATGGCGCATGGCATACACGGACGCATCAGCCTCACAACACGAGCCCAATCAATGAATCAGTTTGTCAGTTTGCATTCACGTCACGACACGCTGGGTGAAGGATCTGGTACAGCTCATGCTCAGCCTCACTCAACTGACAGGGGGCGCATCTCTCCCGCTTTCGGCTGCGAGCCGTCCACGCCTCTGCCAAGGAATACACTCGCTTCTGCAGGTGGTTATCTACTTGGGACAGCGTGCGGGAGAGGGCTATGCCACAGGCTGGCGATATCTCAACCATCTTATAATTCCACTGCTCGCACATTCATTCAAAGGCCGGTCATTCCTGGCGACTAGAGAGCAAGGAATATTTAACAAGTCGATTTCAAGAGCCCAACGAAAGTATAATGGCATCAAAAGATGAGGCCTGTCCCTTTCCGCCGAACCCAGACGTTGCTGGACCAGGGGTCAGTATATTCAATTTCCTGAGCCTTCAACAACCCAAGAATTGGGACTCTCACCCCACGCAAAAAAGAAAGGGGGGAAAAAAACGACCAGATCACACACACAAATCTTGAAAGGCGGTGACGATGCTTTGAGTCAATGCTAAACTTCTGAGACCAGGTGATGATTGCTTTTACGCTTTCGACATGCCTGACTTTGATCCTTACCTGGGTTTCTGGCTTGCTCAAGTGGCTCTTTCCGACACCGACTGCAATTGACTTTACAAGCGATATTGACAACGAAGAAGAGTCAGCTGACTGGCTGGCCCCTCATTGGCTCTTTCCTACTCCGAATGGAGGAGATTCGACAAGGGAAACTAATTACAAGGGGGAAGAGCTGCCAAGCTGGCTGGTAGATCTCGCCAATTCCTTCCGGAAAAAAGTAACTTCTAAGGTAGCATGCGAACGAGGACATGCCTGGCACGACCTTTCCGATGCCATACTCCTGGGCCTCAGCATAAATCAGATGGTTGCTAGCTTTTCATTGTGGATTTGCTGGCTGACGACTTATGGCTTAAAATCTAACGACTATCACGTCCAGACTGCTGTTGGCATGAGTATGGCGTCGGCTTTCAGTCAATTCCACGTCCCTTGGGTACTCAGGCGACCTAGCTATCTGGGCGTCTGCATGCGTCTAGCTATTTGTTGGCTCTTGTTCGCGCTGTATTCGGTGACGGTCTTGGTCCACGGGTTGTCCGGGGATTCTTCCTCGGCAGGGCGGGGATTTGTTCCCTACAACTTCTTATTTCTTTTTTTCACCCAAGCCACACCCCTATGCGCTCTCTTCGAAGTGACATGGATAAACGGCGGCCGTGCGAAAGGCTACGACGGTTGCGATCTCATGTACTGGGCGAAAGAGAGCTACAGGTGGACGAGAGACACCCGCCCATTCACAACAATGTTCGTCTATTTGGGTGTCGACTTGAACATGTTTCTAGCCCACAGCATAGTGTACGAAAATGCTCTTGGGGTCCCGGCAGAGTGCAGCTCTAATACACCGAAAGAAAACGAATGGACGTTTGGCAACATTCTAGCCGTCGGCATGCTTGTTGCCTTAGTTCTCCCCGCTTTTGATATCCAGAGTAGTAAGTTGGAAAATCGCCGACTATAGACAGAGTCTCTTCTCACATTCCCTCGCACAGACGGATCGCCAGCCAATACCTCTGCAAAAGGGATACCGCCTCGGCCTGCCTTCGAGCAACAAGGAACGGATGCCGTGACTTCGCTTTCACCTTCTGCATCAGTTGATGCCTCGCCGTCGCCTTCAGCTGAACATAGTCCAAGAGTCGAACCCACCTGGCAAAGTGGCACATTGACCCTCCCGAGTCCAGTGCGAGTCGCAAGCTCGACAAGTCTTGAGGGTAGGTGGCGGGTTGGAGTCAACTCAACAAGGCGGCAGGCAACTCTCGAAGCCGAGGCCGGGCGAGCAACTCCGTAACAATGCAATCGGTGAAGACCAACCATTACGATGCTGTTGCTCGTCACTGCAATTCAATAAGCTGGCTCAAGCTTGGCACCTGTCTTTAGACTGATATCCTCGTCATTCGCACTCTCAAGACGGGCAGTCTGCTCCACAGCCAGCAAGGCATTAGAAATTCCGAGCCTCAAGTATGCAGAAGAGCGATCCAATTGAAGTCCAACACTATCTCGAAGAATCCCTCTCATAACTGTCCCCTTCCTCACCAACACTAAACCTGCTCTCAGCCGTAGTCCCATACCCTTCCTCCTCATCCATCGCCCTCGCATAACCCCCTCGAGGACTACTCCTCCCGCTCTCCCCAGGCGACGCATACGGCTCATCACACCCGGCGCTCGTAAGACAGGGGTAGTACCGTCTCCAATTGAAAAACGCCACAGCGAACCCCAGCAGACTCCCACACACCACATCGAAAACATCATGTCGGTAATCCTCTAGCCGACTAACCGCCACGAGCGCCGCTCCTACCAACGGCGAAACGCTGAGTAAAGCCGTCGCGAGACTCGCACGCGGCCGAATCGCATGCGTCTGGCTCGCGAAGAACAACGCCATCCACCCCAATCCCGCGAAGGAAAAACTACTATGTCCGCTAGGGAAACTGCGCCAGGCGTCCTGCACGACATGGCGGTCGGGATTGGTACAGACATCGACACTGACGAGTTGGTCGACGGGGACGTCGAGGGCGGGATTGCAGCGGGCGAGGAGGTCCGGGCGGGGTCGGCCGATGGCGTTCTTGAAGATGTCCGTCAGGAAGGAGGTGAGGATGAGGGAGATGGCGAGGCCGAGGAGCGTCACGTGGAGTTTGTGCGGCGAGGGACGGAAAGTGGCGGTCCAGAGCATGAGCAGGGCGAGGGGGAGGGCGGCGGCGTAGATGAAGAGCCAGACTGGAGGTTGTGCGGGTTAGTGGGCTGGGAGCGTTGACCGGGAAAGTATACAGATGGATTGTGGGGAGAAACGTACAGACGGGCACGCGTTCCACCTCGGCATGGGGGAATTGGATACGCGGATCGTCTAGTCGGAATAGACGGTGGAAGGGCCCGGCGTCGAATTGGATTACAATGTATGCTGCCAGCAGCAGGATGAAGCCAACGTAGTCGCCGGCATAGCTCTTCTGCCAGAATCGCTGGACGGCTTCTAGCAGGCCTGATTCGTTGGCGGTGGATCTGGCCTTGTTGTTGCTGTTCCCGGCCATGATGGGTTGTTTTCCTTCGGGCAGGCCAGAGCCCGATCTCACATGTTTCGAGGAGAAAGGAGAGGTAGTCTATTATAATGGCAGTGGACGTAAGTGAATGCAAGTCTCGGGGATGCGAGTGCGGAGCCGAGGGGGGGAGATCCCTGCGTGTGATCGTTGCTTTCCCCAGATTCACGGAGGGAAGCTTATCTTCACTTTCGGATCCACTCATGCGATACTGTATGAGTGATATCTTGTTTAACATAACAACACATTCTCTCCCATTCACTTGCCGTCACAGCATTTGGTCGTACCAGACTTCAAATACGAGTAGACGAGGGACAGGGACTCTGTCGCGACTGAAATATGGCACAACAAGGCGCCGCCCAACCCAAGGCGCCCTTCCCGCAACCTCCACCCTTCTACAAACACTTCACCAAAGCCAACGCCGCCGAACTGAAGCGACAACGGAAAGACCTCGCATCCAATCAACCACAAGATGAAGAAGCACTCCACTCCGCCCACCAATCCCCCGATCTCAACATCCTCTCCCTGCCGCCCGAACTCCGCTATCTCATCCCCCCCACCCCACCAGACACAACAACACCCAACAACCCCCCCAAAGCCTTCTCGCAACCCCTAAACCTGACCCCGACCCCACCAACCCTAGCCGACCTCTCCATCGACCCCCTGCACCCCTCCCACCCCAGCGTCCTCAGCAACCCACACCCACACCTCCTCGCCCTGTCCCGCAGCCTTCTAACAACCTTCCTGCACCTCGTAGGCGCCCAAAGCCAGAACGCCGAAGCCTGGGAGGAAAGTACACGGCACTTGGAGCGGATTGTGGGCAGTATGCAGGAGCTGATTAATGCGTACCGCCCGCATCAGGCGCGGGAGAGTTTGATTCTGGAGATGGAGGGACGGGTGAGGGGGATGAGGGGGGAGGTGGAGAGGATTCGGGAGGCTGGGGGGAGGGTGGAGGGGTTGTTGGGGGGGTTGAGTAGTGGGGAGGGAGGAGGGAGGGGTGTGAAGGGGGAAGGGGATGGAGGTGGGAAGGGGACGGAGATGGTGGATGGGGTTGAGGGGGAGAGGAGGGAGAGGCAGAGGGGGGCTTGGGATGCGTTGAGGGAGTTGAGTTAGGGGATGAAGGGGGGTTTTAGAAGATGCTCGGGTTGGGAAGCTCAGTGGGATGGAATTGGAAGGTACGCAATGTGCTTGCGTGGGCTTTTCTCGGTGTGACGAAGTGGCTGGTATTTCAATCGTCGGCGTTCCGCGAAGTTGGTCGGCTGACGGTGCAATACCTTATGTTAAACGAAGAAAGCTCAGGGAAACGAAATAAGAGAGTGAGTCTCCCTGGCTCGCGATAATGGCAGGTGCAACAGTAGCTACCTTCGTAATACCACGAGGCCTTCTTTGCGCTTGATGAGGCTCGGACTCACCAGCTCGCACCCAGGATTGTGGTTGTTGTGGCAGAAGCTGCACGCCCTGTGATCCGGCCGCTTGTAGCAGCGACTACGGGCGATCGACTTACTGCATCGCTTGCAATAAGCATACTGAACTGGGGCGTTCGGGTCGAGGTCGGCGTCACTCCACTGCTAATACGCGTTGATGGGAAGGTCGTCATTAACCGCATCGAGTACCCAACAACCGTCTGTGTAGGCGGCCGCCATAATAATGTTGGGGATATCAATGCAATCGTAGGTGATACGGGGTAAAAAAAAAAAAAAAAAAAAAAAAAAGCTAGGAGAAATGCTGGGAAGGCCGCGAACGAACGTGGACACCAAGTGTCCTGGTGGTATTGACGTACGAGTCGCTGGCGAAGCGGAGGCAAACATGAAGCACGGAGATGACGTGCACAAGGAAAGAACTCATTGCATGTGCCTGTATTACGAATCTCTCTATACGCTCTTTTATTGGAATCCAACGAGCCATTCCTGGTCCACGGTTGTGAAAGGCCCGCCCGCCTCGATTGTTTCCCAGGACTGCTAGTCCTGGGATAATGCGTGTTATCCCCTTCCAGCTGTCACCAACATCGCTTTTCCTCGCTGGAGTTCCGACTTAGCTGGTCTCTCCCACACACACGAAGAAGCCGCCTCGTTTCGCCGCCTTAGAGCCCTCCAGCATGCAACAGTGGAGCCTTTCTCGCCGGGATCATGCCTTAGCCGGCGGATTCCATGCATGGAGAAGTCTCTTCGTTTCGCCCGTATCGCACAAGTCGCACCAGTCGTCTCCCTCGTTCCACTCCCGCTCATGTCTCTTGCAAAGCTGCTTCCGCGCTCCGCAGTCCTGACACTTGAAGATGCTATTGTCAATATCACCACAGCCACAATACGGCGGCACACTCTTGTCGAAATGCTCGGTAGCTTTGGTCAGGAGCAGGTCATATGCCAATCCCGGGATTTCTTCAATAGCAGCTCGAACGAGCGGCGATTGCAGCACCTCGCCATTATTGCGCCACAGCACCGAGCTCATACTACGCCGCATGGAAATCGCCGTCGCAGGGGTTTCCGTGTAGATAGGTCTCAAGGCTTCGAGCATCTGGTCCCGCAGCTCGCCATCCGGAAGATTCATCATCTCATGGAAAAAGTCTAACGACTGTGTCTGCAGCCCCTTGAGACCGTATTTCTCTGCTGCTGCGAAGACGCGCGCGTGCAGGACGAGCGTGTTGTCGCTGGCGTTTATGTCGCGGTACTTGGTGCTAGGGTGGTAGAGATGGTACAGGAGCACGTTGATAGCTTCGGGGTCGTCACACCCCTCCGCGTCGTCGTTGTTACTGTCGTCCTCCGACGATTCGAGGCGTGAGCGGAGGGTGATAAAGTTCTCGCTGCCTTCTCTAAATCGGCCGGGCTCGCAGGCGGCTTTGAAAAATTCGCAACGCGAACTTAGAATCGCCTTGTGGACTTTCCATTGTCTTGGATGGCATTGGACCGTCAGATCCGCGTGCGTCTTGTCTCTCCATAACCTGCGAGTACGGTCAGCGAATCGATGGGGTTCCTTCTGCGGTGGTCATTTAGGTATTGCTTTACTCCTGTAGCGCACGCTCCGCCTCCGCGATCGTCATTTCTAGTAGGTTGTCTAAGACAGGTAATCTGGGTCGGAGTCAAGGCTGAAGAAAAGACTTACGGATGAAAGATGTCTCAAGAAGCAGGAGTTTGAATGAGAGGACTAGGCTACAACGCACGCACAGACGTTCCCTCTGAAAGACTTACATGTGAAAGAAGGGCTATACGCTCCAGAGGGTGAATGCGGAAAGTTCATGATTAGCATGATTAGCTCCGTCGAAAAGATTGGATGATCTCTATTTCTCATTCCGGGCTGAGGATCAAGTGAAGGCGTCTCAGCCTCAAATACTTTCTTCACCGGTACCACATCTCCGCCTCTTGCCTTGAGCACTGCCTTAGCGTCTACCCGATGCTAAAGACCTTTTCCCACGAGCAGTCTCCACACCAGGTACATCGTTCTGAGGAAGCATGCATTTCGCAGCGTGCTAAGAGAGACGAATCGAAAAGGCACCTCATCACGTGCTTGGACGCACGGTCGCATGCACCGCTGCGTGCACCGCACCTAGGCAATCCACCAGTCCCGACCATCTTGGTCGCCTTCCTCAGCAAGGCATACGCCAAACCATCAATGTCCCCGATAGCGTCTTGAATAGCGGATACTTTGAGCAGCTCCCCTTGGTTCTGCAGCAAAGCAGAGCTCATGCAACGCCGAAGCTCGACAACCGTCTCTGCAGTGCCTGCGAAGATAGCCACCATCGCCTCGGCCATCTGGTGCCGGACATCGTCTGCTTTGGGCGCCTTCGTCAACATGGCCCGAGTGTGATGCTCTGCCTGTAGTTTAAGACCCTTGAGATTGTACTTCTCAGCGGCAGCGAAGACCCAAGCATGCAGGAAGAGCCTCACGTCGGCACCGCCCGCGAGCGTGGTGTAGTCGATATTGGGGTGGTAGAGGTGATAGATCAGCACATTGATCGCCTCGGGATTATCGTATCCGCTCAATGCCGCTGTAGGAAGCCCCGAGACCTCAGCTTGTGAGCGTAGCGTGATAACGTTATCCCTGCCTTCCTTGAACCGGCCGGGCTGACAAGCCGCTCTAAAGAAGTCGGAGCTCGAGCAGAGAATGGCTTTGTGCACTTTCCATTGTCGCGGATAGCATTCGATAGTCAAGTCCGCGTGAGTGCGGTCTTCCCACAGCCTACGAGTGTTCATTAGATTCTCTACTCCGACTTCAAGGCATGTACGACATACCTGTTGACTCCGAGAGCCAACGCGTCAGTCGCCACCTTCAGCGCTTCATCCATGGTTGTGAGTGGTAACCTGGCTTTTGTTCAAAGAAGATGGTCGGTGCAAGCTGTGCGAGGTCCAGAAGTTCGAGTGAAGGAATAAGATGCGAGTACGCATAGACCACAACACAAGGAAGGCGCGGCGGGAGGGGCAAACGGAGTTGTGAATGGAGGTTGATCATCCAAACTAAGACTGGATAATCTGAACATGTGAAAAAGATGACTTTCACATGAACATTCACAACATCTCTCTATTTCCGTTCCAGATTACTATGCAAAGTAAACTCCCTCATAAACAAACTAACAACGGCAGCCAAACTCACAAACCCCAGAATGACCGTCCACACGCCCCTCAGCGCCTCGACATGAGACAAAATAACCCCATCGTGCCACCCAGGCGGCAAATGCCTAATCTCATCCAACGAGTCCCTAATCCTACGGATCTCGTCGGCAGCGCCAGGCACATCGCCAAAACGATCGTATAGACGCATTTTGACGAGGTTCTGGAAAACAGCGGACGCGATGGTGATACCGATGCTGGAGCCGGTGGAGCGGAATGCGTACGAGGCGGAAGTGATGACGGCCTGGTATTTGTGATCGACGGCGGCGATGAGGGAGAGGAGGGTGATAGTCAGCATCGACCCGTACGAGGTGCCGATCATGAACATCCAGAGGAAAGGGGTGTAGTTGTTGACGGAGGCTTTGAAGGTGGCGAGGATGGCGGTGCAGGCGGTGATCATGAGGATCTGCATGACGACGTTGAGGAGGTAGTAGCGGCCGGTGGCGCGCATGAGGATGCCGGAGCCGAGGCTGCCGAGGGCGGTGCCGATGGAGGAGGGCACGAAGAGGGCGCCGGCTTCGGTGGCGGAGAGGTCGCGCACGACCTGGAAGTAGACCGGGCCGTAGTAGAGCATGGCGAAGACGCCCATGGTGACGAACCAGTTGGTCAGGCAGGCGGAGATGACGGAGCGGTTGAGGAGGAGGCGAACGGGGATGATGGGTTCCGGGGCCACGCGGTCTTCGATGTAGATGAATAGGGCGAGGCAGACTGCACTTAGTGGGAGGGAAACGTAGACGAGGGGGTGATTCCAGGGCACCACGTTGCCACCACTGTTTAAACCAAGGAGCAGCAGAACCAAAGTCGCCACCAGGAAGAAAGCTCCCAAGAAATCCACCCGTCGTATCCTCGACCGATCAGATTCCTTAGTCGGCAATTTAATCGTCAGACTCCCCGCCACGCCTGACAAAACAATAAACGGCACCTGGATATAAAAAGCATACCGCCACCCGAACCGCTGATGAACCGCACCCCCAAAGATCCCACCCAACCCCATCCCAGACCCAAACACCACATTACTCACCCCCTGCCAGACACCGCGTTTCCTCAACGGAACCAAATCCGACGCGATAAAAACCGAAATCGTATTCAAACACCCCCCACCCATCCCCGCAATGACCCTGCCAGCAATCTCCACGGCCCCCGTAGGCGCCAGTCCACAGATCAGCGTTCCCACAGCGAAAAAACTCGTCGCGAAAACCAATCCCGCCTTGCGACCGTAGATATCGGTCAGTTTCCCCGACAGCGGCTGCGTAGCCGCATTAGCGATCAGATACCCCGAAGCGATCCAGGAGAACAGCGTCCCGGATTCGAAGCTGGCCGTGATCGGCGTCGAGAGCGTGGCGACGATGGTGGAGTCCATAGCCGCGAAGAAGGTGGCGAGCCAGAGGCAGGACATGGTGGCTAGCAGGCGCGAGAGCGGGGGTTCGTCTGCGAGAGGCACCGTGCCGGCGTCGTGTTCGCGTTGTTCTTGTGCGGCTTGGGATTCGAGGGTCGGGGGTTGGTCTGGCGAGGAGGTTTCATTTTGGTCGTCAGGAGGGTTGAGGAGCGGAGTGCGCTCGTTGGTGGTGTTGATGGGTTGGGGTTCGACGTAGGTCAGATTGCCGTTGGCCTTGGGAGGCATCGTTGCCGTCTCCCGGTGTATCCGTCAAGACGGATATGGTGCTGTAGAGGTCCTGATGGGGATTTTGTATTCTTTTTTTATTATTTCATGTTTGTCAGATGTAGAAAAGTGAGGTGCGGGTTGCCGCTAGTACCGCTTCGGGTAACCGGTTTCTTTCGGGCCTACGAAATGATAGGGCAATTCGCAGGCCGACCTGCGGGGATAGCCGTGCTGAAGCCTGTCCTAGATCTCACAGAGGGGAATAAAAATAAGCGAGATTGCGGAGAAGGTGGAATACATATCGTTATGATGCTAGAAACATGACTTGGGCGAAAGAGTCCGTGTGACGGGTCGCAGGCGCCAGCACGGCAGAAGATTAGACGTGAAGTCCAGACTGATTTTCATCAAACCATACGCGCATATTTACAAAATAGCTATACACCGGCCATTCAACTTCCGATAATCTATTTCTTCTCTTCCTCCTTCGGCTCTGGCTTAGGCGTGGGGAGCTTGAATGACTCCGGCTTCCGGTCCTTGCCAGGGCCGACCTGCTCCCAAGCCGCCGTACCACCCTCGAAGTTACGGAAAGCCTGGGTGAGCTCGAGCGGCTCAACCACAATGCGCTTCTTCTCCTCGTCATATCGAATCTCGGTGTAGCCCGTCAGAGGGAAGTCCTTCCTCAAGGGGTGTCCGTCAAAGCCGTAGTCGGTCATGATTCTCCGCAGGTCTGGGTGGTCGACGAAGAAGACACCGAAGAGATCGTAGACTTCACGCTCGTACCAGTTGGCGCCGTCGTAGAGAGATGTGATAGATGGGACGGGCGTGGCCTCGTCCGCGTAGGTCTTCACCCGAATGCGCGAGTTGTGACGGACCGACAGCATATTGTAGACGACCTCGAAACGCTGGTCGCGGGTGGGGTAGTCTACGGCGGTGATGTCGGAGACCTGGGTGAACTCGGCGGCGGTGTGGTATTTGAGGAAGGAGAAGGTGGGGATGACGCCGGAGGGCGGGATGTAGATGGTGAGCTCATCCTTCCAGACGGAGAACCTGGTTGTGAAGGGTCAGTTGTGGGCCTTGTCTTGCGCGAGGCTCTCTATCCAGACGTACTGCTGGATGTATTTGGGCAGACAGGACAGCAGGTACTGGCCGTACTGGTGTAGCGAGTCGGCCTTGTGTGCGACCTTGTCTGTCTACCGGGTTAGCCTTGGCATGGGACTGGCTGGTGTCTCCCGTGTGCTGTTGGGCGCTCTCATACCGGTCGGGTTGACAATCGGGGCGTGTAATTTGCCCTGTGGCCCTCGCTGTGCGTGACGCAGATTCGGAAGTTCGCTGACATCGCCCTCGGGCAGGTTGCTCTTGTTGGCCTTGGACGTGTCGCCGGCGATCTCTTTTGCCCGCAGTGCGCTCGTGGCGAAGCTCCTCCGGGTGGCAGCGCCCATTGCGCCGTCCTTGGCCGCATGGGCGACCAGCCGGAAAGGCGTCGCAACTGAGTGTCTGGCGGCCATAATCGGGTGTAATTGCCGGGATGTGATGGCGATAGTCCTCCCTCCGTCTCTGCGTGCTGCTCGTCCGCTGCTGCTGCTGCTGCTACTACTCAGAGGCCGTCATGCACATACGGCTCTATCCGCCCGGCGCACGGACCAGACTTCGCTTGCGACAAGTCTCCTGGGCTTGCACCTCTTCGCAACCCATGCACCACCGAAGCCACCTCAGAAAACCACTCCACCACCAACCCACCCGCCCCCCATCACCGCCTCATCATCACCGCCCTCCTACCTCCACGACGCGATCCCGTCTTTTCGCTTCCCTTCTCCGCCGGTAATAATCATAATAATATAGCAACCCTGGATCCGTCGCCGCCGGCACTCCTCCGACTGGGTGCGCTCTCGATTCTCTCCCTCGCCGCCTCTTCACGCGTCTCCCCACCTTCCTCATGACCTCCATGTCTACCCCTATGATGATGGCGCGAAGTTTGCAGGATCAGTTCATCGACGACGATGAGGAAGAGACCTGCCCACTTTGCGTCGAGGAGCTCGACCTCACAGACAAGGGCTTCAGGCCCTGTCCATGCGGCTACCAGGTAAGGATGCCATAGCTGAAATCGCCACGGAATATGAGAAACTAATCAATCCATACAGGTCTGCCAGTTTTGCTATCACAATGTCAAGACTAACATGAACGGCCTGTGTCCAGCCTGTAGACGACCGTACAGCGAAAAGGATATCAGCTATAATCCGCCAACCGAGGAGGAAAAGGCTGCGCACAAGATACGGCAAGCTACAAAGCAGAAGAAGTCCCAAGCTGCACTACAGAAGGAGAAGCAAAGGGCCGAGGCCGATCACCTGAGTCGGAAGCACCTCGCTGGGCTTCGCGTGGTCCAAAAGAATCTGGTCTATGTCACCGGTCTCGAGCCCACGTCGCACGAAGAGCAGCTACTGCAGACATTACGAGGCGACCAATACTTTGGACAGTACGGCAAGATTGTCAAGATTGTTGTCAGCAAGGCCCGCGACCGCATACATCCGGACTCCGTGGGCGTCTATGTCACGTATGAAAGCAAGGAGGATGCCGAATCCTGTATCAAAGCCGTCAACGGGACTAAGAATGGAGACCGGACCTTGCGCGCCCAATTTGGAACCACGAAATATTGCTCGGCATATTTGCGAGGCGAACAGTGTCAGAACCGGCAGTGCATGTTCTTACATGAGCCTGGCGAGGCGAACGAAAGCTATTCCCGCGCTGACTTGTCTTCCTTGAATGCTGGATCATCGCAGCGCGACGAAGGAGGAAGACAGCCACCTCCTCAGTCCCAACAGCCGGTAGCTGCTTCTCAGCCTATGATGCGGCAGGGCAGCGATCAACCGCCCAACAGTCCGGCGCCTGACCGTCCTGCGCTCCCTTCGACCGCAAGCTGGGCTTCAAAGCCACCTCAGCACGCTAGACCTGACAGCCGACCTCCTAGCACTTCTGTGGAGCAGGGAGCGAGAGCTGGGACGCCAGCGTCATCGCAGCCGGAACAGCCGCAGCAAGCGACTTCTCAAGCGACTTCAGCGGAACCTACGAGTCAACCTGCACCGAGACAGACACGGATACGGCAGCCCAAGGCGATCTCACCACTGCTGCAAATGCTGAAGAACTTCAACATCGACGATTTCAAATTCGTCTTCAACGTATCATCGCTGCCTTCGGCTGACGTGGAGATTATCAAGAACTACCCTCCGTTGTTTGACGAGAATGGCGGCGCAAAGAGAAGGATACGGCGGCAACGCGAGGAAGAGCAGAGGCGGATGGAACAAGAGGCGCAGCAGTTTCAGCAGCCACCCGCCGTAGAACAGGAAGAGAACCCGGAAATGAGTGGAAGTCTGCAGCTTGGTGGCGAGCCTGAGGATCGTCAGCCATTAGGTCAAGCAAGCGCTATTCGTCCGCCGGGGCAAGAGGGTGGCCTTGATCCGAGATTCCAATTTGGCGGCGTGTCAAGTCCCGCTGGAATCAGTGAGCGTGGTCTGACACCACAACAGCACCAACAGCTCCTCCTGCAAACCATGAAGTCTCCGAACGAGCAAGCGGCCTTTCTAAACCAGCAAGCATCTTTCCAGCAGTCTGCCAATCCACCTGGGCATCAGCGGAATACCTCGCGATTCTCCTTCGCAAACGACACAGCTTCAGCATCCGCCTCTGTTAAGCCGGTGGCTAACCAGAAGCTGATGAATCAGCAATCTTCCATGATGCCTCAACAGGGTGGCTTCGGAGGCCAGACGAACCAGCACTTCTTCACCAGCAATGTCCAGGGCCCGCCGCCAGGCCTCAAGACGACGGGTACGCCACCAGTGAGTGGCGGTATGACTTTCGGTCAGGGTCATGGTTTCGCCACTGGAGGCCTTGCCTTCGGTGCTCAGGCTGCGAACCGTAACAACGCACAGGAGGAAATGATGCGCAACCTCCTCCGTGGCCGTGATGCTGGCAGCATCGGTGGAGGTAGCGCAATGGATATGAAACGTGAGTTACACCAGCATTTCTCTAGCCCCCCTAACCACTACACTAGCGCTGCTGGTCTCAGCGGGTACCCAGCCGCTGTCAGCCAAGCCCCAGCAGCATACGTAGCACAGCAGCCTCAACATCCGAACTACGCAGCAGTTTTTCCTGATGGCGAGAAGCAACAACGCGGCAAGAAGAAAGGCAAGAAGCATTCCAGACAGCATGGTGCGAACGCTGGATCTTCGTCTGCTAGTTCCGGCTTGATGGATATGCCTGGGGATGCGGCTGCTGCGCACATGATGCAAAACCGCTTTCAAGCCTCTGCTCCTGCTGGACTGGCTGGCAGTGCGGGTACACATGGTGGTGGCATGTATGGGCCTTCGAACTTGATGCATGGCGGCGGCGGTGTTTATGGCGGGCGGTGGTGAATTAGCGAGGCAGCGTGGCGTTCATGATTTTACTCTTTTATGCTTCATGTGTGCTTTTTCTTGCAAGGTGTTTGGGATGGCTTAGCCTGGATGAGCACCAAAGCGCTTGGTTGCTGCACCGGCTCGGCTGGCGAATGCTTTCCTTGGGCATGGGGCCTTCCGTTGTGCAAACACGACGGCTTGGCGATGGGTCGAAAGCATGGCGTTTTCTGGGGACTTCCGGGGTGGCAACAAGCAGCTGGCAAGCGAGGCATGTCACTCACGCTCCCTTTTTCTTCTGGCACGCCGCATCATGTACGTATGCTCACTTCTCCGTTTACAACAGCGGCAGCGGCTGATAGTGGCGAAGATAGTTTCTACTACTACCAACACTTCTTCCAATGCCCAACTACGAGAGCTGCCTACCGTGACGTGCCAGAGCGGCGGGATTGTACCTAGCCGTGCTTTGAGCGTTCTGTTTCAACATTGTAGTCTAGCTTTCGTTGCTGCCGCCCACCATCGCCGCCATTGTATCTGCTGCTGCCATGCACTCAAGAGGAGGAAACCCTGCAACCTTGCCCCTTTATCCATTGTCTCGGGATTAGTATGAAGTTGTGCTAACTGTCTTCTTTAGATGACGGGGCTTCTTTCGACCTTGCCTCTCTTCCCCCGTCTCGGCAAGCTAGTATCCATCCGCTCGACGACGATTTAGGATCGCGCCGCTCCACACCACCCGTACCACCAGGTTTCGAGGCACTTGCCAACGAAAGCCGCCGCTCCACTCCTTCCATCCCACCTGGATTTTCCAAACCGACCGCCTTGCCATCGCATTTGGAAGACGATACCGGCTCTAGACCAACGTCTAGGCCTAGCAGTCGAGCAAGCTTACGACGACAGGTCAGCAATCAAGTCATTCCTGCATTACCGTTGCGGTCGGGCACACCGGGGAGGGTCAGCACACCAGGGAAGCAGGCTACGGAAGGGAAAGATGGGAAGGAGAGCAAAGATGAAATCAAGGCTGAATCTACCACCAAAGACTTGAAGAATGAGCCTTCTTTCCCTGAGACTCCTACCAAGGCTTCGAAGTCTAAGGCCAAGCATCCAGACGCTCCGTTGGGTGCTGAGAAGACAATCGCGCCGATTGGCGAGAAGACTGCTGTACCGTCGGCTGAGAAAGCAACGCCGGCTGCTTCTGAAGAAAAGACTGCTCCTGCTCCCGAGAAGAAGGATGCACCTACAAATAGGAAAGCTTCCGAGGACACGCCCCCTGTCACCCCGGCAAAGACGGGACCTCCTCTGAAGTCTAAAAAGGATGTCGTTCCTGCGCCTGAGTCGAACAAAGTTGAAAAACAACCGCAGGCTTCACAATCGTCCGCACCACAGACCGCTGGTCCAAATCAGACAGGCGAGTCAAGCACGACGAAAGCTGGCCCGAACGAGGCAGAGGCGAAGAAGGATGAAAAGGACAAGAGAAAACATCCTGGTAAGCTTGATATCACTGCCGCAGTGGACAAGCGCGATGAGGCAAATGCTGCTGCTGCGTCTAAGATTGCTTCTGCAGAGACTGGAACACCCGGCAAGGCTCCACAAAGAAGTACGTCGCAGGCGCCAAAGCCCGCAGAGAGCCCTAGTGTTGCCTCGCCATCTGTTCGAGAGAAGGCGCCTAGAACGCTGCGTGTGGTACAGACCCCAAAGGGTGAGACTCCGCCAGCGACATCCTCACCTGCTCCGACTATGCCTAATATTGCTGCGAATAAGCAGCCCTCCCGCCAGCCTAGCGTGGCTTCCTTCAACGTCCCGGGCACGCCATCTAGCGAGCAAGTGTCAATGTCCGATAATATCTCCATGACATCGGCATCGCAATCACGGCCTACGTCACCACCACCTCCAGGTGCCGGTAAGGTTGGCACTGCACCGGTGAGGGCGAAGACTAAGAATCAGATGAAGAAGGAGAGACAAGAGCGAGCAAAGCAGCTAGAGGAAGAGAAATCGAAACAGGAGCAAGCTGAGAAGCCGATCCCTGAAGAACCAGTCCAGGAGGCTATTGTCAGCCGTAAGAAGAAGACAAAGAAAGAGAAGGAGCCTACTTCAAAAGCTGCCAAGGCTGCGCCTACCGCCACGAACGATAGCACACCAGCCGGCAGTCGCCCTACTTCTCCCGGGCAGAAAGCTGCGGTTGAAGATGCTCCCAAAGGCCAGTCGTCAAAGCCTTCAACGCCCCCACAAGCACCACCTCAGTCATCTGCGACATCTCCTCGCGAGCCCTCGCCACCTCCTACCCCAACCTTGACCGCTGCGCAGATCATGCAGGAGCTCAAGACGCAAGGCCCCGAGATTCAAAAGTGCATCGAAAGCCTTTTCCGCACCCCGAACAGCGCGCACTTCAAACCCGGCCAGAACATCCTTCCCAAAGACCTTCAGAATTCCGCAGCGTGGAAATCCGACTTCAAGCTCAACCTCACCAAGGACGAAGTGGACGCCCTCCTCCGCGGGACCATGTCCGCAGTGCACTACGGCGGCGAAGGCGGGCGGATGTGGGACCGGGGCATGGTGACAGGCTCCGGGGCGCACCTCCGCGCCCTGACCGAGGAACTCGAAACGCGGTTCATGGACCTGGAACGCGCGCTCCGCGACATGCCGGACGAGCTGCGCTTCCACCCCAGCAAACCCCAGAACGAAACCCCGTTCCCGTCCATCGACCTCGAGGCGCTGAAACGCCAGTTCGAGAATGCGGGCGGCCGAGGCGTCAGCGTTATGGAGCAGATGGTGCAGGACGGGTCGACGATGAAGAAAGGCGCTTTCCTCGTCGACGAGGCGAGTAAGTATATCAACGAGTTCGTCATGCCGCCCGTCACGCCGCCGCCTTCTGCGTCTGGCGGGAATGGTGGGGGGAATGGTCGGGTAGCCCAGGCGGGTGTCGCTGCTGCTGCAGGTGGTGGGACGCAAGGGGCGGAGAATCTGGCGGCCGCTGTGGCGCAGCATGCGAGTCCGGATATTACGGAGCGGCACCTGCATGAGGCGAAACGCGTTGCGGATGAGAAGGAGCATGCGTTGAAGAAGGTTATTAAGAAGAATAAGCGACTTCTTGGACTTGGATGAGCTGAGGTTGTGAGACGAGGGCTTCTTAGTTCCTTCCCGGCTCTTGGCTCTGGGTGGCGTTTTTGCTACGTGAGGCGGCGATTCCTCGTGCTAGCTGAGGTTTGTGTTGTATGAATAGCCATGTCACTATTATTGAGGAGGAGGGGGGTTTTATGTAGACTATTTGTACGATTTGATACTGTAGAGGGATAGCCTCTGCACTTTTGGCGGCTACGTGTGGCTTCTTAATCTGTGCCATCTTGTTATAGCATGCATGGTTTTATGTGCTTTAACACTGTCTAAGATTGCACCTGATCTTGCCCTCTTGCCCTCTCGTGCTACCATGTAGTCTGTAGCTCAATGTGGTCGGAACTAAGTCTCATGCAAGATGACGTTGGATCTTGGAACTGTAAGGTTTAGAGGTCCCACTCCTGTCGTTAGGGTTCGACGGGATCTCTTGCTGTATGTGGTACTGGGGAGGAATTTCGCGTGCTGAGAATTAGTAAGAAGGGTCGACGACTACTGTATTTCTACCACGTCCAAACAAGCAAAATGCCGTTCAACGGACTGAAATTGCTTTTGTTTCCTTTTTCTTCTTCTTGAAAGACGCGGAGCTAATACATTGAATGTTGTAAGATGTCTCTTCAGGGACAAAATGTTCTTATTACCGGCGCATCTATGGTACGGTCACATTCACCAGGGCTTAGGTGATCACCATGGCTGATTATTGTAGGGCATTGGACGCGCGATTGCCCTCGCGTTTGCCGCTGAAGGCGCAAACTTAGCATTACTGGCTCGCTCAACAGACAAACTGCAGCGAGTGAAAGATGAATGTCTTGAAATGGCGAAGACTAAAAAGCAAAGTTCAAGAGTCCTCTTCTACCAAATAGACTTACAAGATACGGCTGCGACCGGTGGCGTCGTCTCTAAAGCCGCAGAAGATCTTGGTATCCAGGTAGCTTCGGGCGGTGCGTTCGATATCTTGATCAACAACGCCGGGTTGGCTCTAGGAGCTCCGAAACCGTTCTGGGAGCAGGACATGACGTCCGAAATCTCTCCCATGATCGGCACAGACATTACCGCTTTCATGGGCGCGGTGCACGCGATACTCAATCAAGGCGGCATGGTCAAAGCAAAGCGCGGGACGATTGTAAACGTCACCTCCGTCACTGGGCTCGAAGTGCCCCCCTTCCCTGGCGAAACGGTATACCATTCCGCGAAAGCCTGCCAGGAAGGCTTCACGAACGTATTGAGGACGGAGTTGCAGCAGACGAACGTGCGAGTCCTTGCTCTCCGACCGGGGGTTGTGCAGACCAATTTCCATGAGCAGCGGGTTGGCTATGATAAGGGACAATATGATGACTTTGTACGAGGCATGGAGGCTTTGGTGGCGGAAGATGTTGCCGAAGCAGCGGTTTTCATGGTTAAGCAGCCGGAGAGGATAAGTGTCAAGGCACTTGATGTTGTTCCGAGTAGTCAGCGCAGTCTGCAGGTGATAGATAAGTCGTGGGATAAGAGAAATGCTGGGGTGTAAAACGTAATATGACATGTAGGGTATCCATTAACCCAATGCCTCTTGTACTGAAATCAAATTTGCCTCGATCACCTACCATTGTAAGGGCGAGGATGGAAGCATCTCCTCTCGATCGACTAGAATAGGCAGGTGGAAATCGCAAAAGATGATTGCGTCATTGTGGAGCATCGTTCTGCGGTTGCTTTCAATGACTTGAAATGTGGATTGTCGTAGCTTCCGACACGTAACACAAAACTCAGAGTGCAGGATGCCGATTTCAAACAAGATCGAAGACCTATTCAATGTCAAGGGCCTGGTAGCGGTCATCACCGGAGGCGGCAGCGGACTCGGCCTTTATGCAGCCAGAGCCTTGGACGCCAATGGAGCAAAGGCCGTCTACATAGTTGGACGTCGCGAGGACAGGCTAAGAGAGGCCGCAAAAACCGGTGTAAATGGGAACATCAAGCCTATCGTTGGAGATGTGAGTGACAAATTATCTCTGCAAAAAGTCGTCGAGACAGTCCGCCAGGAACAGGGCTTCATCAATCTATTGTACGCCAATGCTGGCGTCATGGGCCCTAAAGACCGCCAGAATATTAATGCAAAGAGCGAAAAGCCATCAATCAAGGAGTTCCAAGACGCACTCTGGCAGCCGGAGCTCGAAGAGTACACTAAGGCATTACATGTCAACTGCACAAGCGTGCACTACACCGCGATCGCCTTTCTCGATCTCCTGGATGCCGGGAACAAGCAACGCAATGTCCCCCAGGACAGCCAGGTGCTTGTGACCTCCTCAATCGCAGGTTTCAGCCGTCAACTTGCGAGTAGCTTCGCATACAGCACCTCCAAAGCCGCTGTGAACCATCTGGTCAAAATGCTCAGTACCACGTTCTCTCAGAATGGCTTCCACATCCGCTGTAACCTGATTGCGCCCGGTCTCTACCCATCAGAGATGACGGAAGGCCAGATGACGAAGCTGCAAGAATTCGGTGGGGTATCTGGCCATCCAGGTGCTTTTGCCGATGCCCATGTGATGGAGGCTAAGAACAGCCCGGCAGAGCGCACCGGCAGCGAGCAGGATCTGGCTGGCATCATTCTGTTCATGGCGAGCCCGGCGGGAGCTTATCTCAATGGTGAATGCCTTGTTACGGATGGCGGGAGAATAAGTCAGTTGCCCTCAACGTATTAAAGGTAGATCTGCCCGTTGAGCAGCGATGAGGATAGCAGAGTATCCGATAATTCGATGTCTCCAGATAGAACTTCCGTGTAAGACAAGTTCAGCAAAGGGTATGACGGCTCGCGTTTGCGCCCCATACTCCCCTGTCAAAGTTGGAATATGCCGATGCCCAGCGAAAACGGCTAACGGCTTGCTTGTTTGCTTTAGATGTGTCCTCTGCGACATCATATAACAAATCGTTGTGCCCAGTGCTCACAGACGTCCCGGCCCTCGGCAAATATCTTTTTCGGTGCCCGTGCGACGATCGCTGCATGTGCGTGTCGTGTCCGTTGTATATGCACAGGGAATTTGTTGAAGGGAAGTTGATCAAGATTGCGTGCTATTTCCATCTTCATCTGCAACACCGAAGGTATTGATGAGATCGTCGGCATCAGAGATGCTTCGTCACTTTTGCCTTCATCAGACGTTGTATCCGATTGCGGCAAAGCAAGATCTACGGTCGATGCATTTGGAGACCCAGGCGGCGTCGGTGGCGGTGTCGGTAGAAGGCATTCGACTTGGACAGACTGCTGCCGCGCTGGTTGGATCGCCTTGAAAGGAGTATGACTGCCGATGATGGTCCTAGACGCCGCATTGCCGATGCAATAGCGTCCAGTGTCAATTCCCGTCCTTCCGTCGCGATGCTGCTTTATTCTCCGTTTCGAAAGTATGGTTTGATATGTCGAGTATGCCAGGACCGGAGGCATACAGATCAAACTCACGAGGCCAAAAGCTGTATAGGCCGCGCCTTGTCGGATTACATGGCTACTTCGCAAAGGCATTCCGCTCTCTGCTCGACTGCTGCTTTCAGACACATTCTTCACCGTAGCATCAGTCGGCGGCTTAACGGTATCTTTCTGACCACTTCTCGGCAAAAGCTCTGCCCAAGGATCACTCAAATCAAACGTAGCAGTGGTGTAAGGTACACAATAATCCCCAGTGATGTTTCCATATGCGGCAAACCGTTGGAAACAAGATAGGCCTTGGTCGAATATACTGTCTCGTTCGGCGAGCAAAAGAAGAAGAGGTTTACCGCTACCGAGATGGTCGTCCACGAGGAAGAGTTGTTGGCCGGTCACACTTAGTCTCTGCGAGACAAACTTATCTATCAGACTGTCGATGCCACCAAACGCCTTGACACTAGCACCCACATGTGGTGTTGCAAAGGTTGTGAAATTGGCTGGCTGGACAGAGTCGAATAGTCGGTTTTGGAATAACACGCCGATAGCATATCTCGCAATAAGTCCGCCCATAGAGTAGCCGACGATGCTGATCCGACGGGTATGTAAGCCATTACACGAGAGTTCGTGAATGTAGTGTTCGATTTCGTGAGCAGCTCGTTCGCCACCGATGCAGATCCCGTCGTAAGTTTTCGCTTTGGCGTTACTCTTGGTTACCAGAAATTGGAGGCTTTGATGTGGATAACGAGATCGGAGAGCTTCTTGAAGAGCTGACATATGGGAAGGGTCACCCCATAAACTAATCAGAGTTAGCTTCAATCTTTCATCCTTATCTCACATTGTGCCGCAAGCCCTACCCGTGGATCAATACGCAAAGATGTACATCCATAGTATCCACGTCTAGATAAGCAAAACCGACGAACAATAGACTTTCTGAGTTGAGTGTCAGGCAAGCGTTAGGTTGGTGAAGTAGAGTTTGTGAGGGATGAAATGAGGTTGTCAGGAATGTCCATCGGTCTAGGTCTAGAGCCCAAACGGTTGGATAAGGGTTTTGCGCAATGGACGATCATACAGCTCTCGAACATCGAAACAGACCATTTACAGCTTCAGCGGCGATTCTGCGTTGGGGAAGAGAAAGCGCAGGGGTGGTCTGCTACACTGGCAGTTGAGAAAAGCATTGCCCTGACTCAACCCGGATTGGCGTCGGTTTCAGGATTGTCACAGACGGGGGACCGTAAGCACCGATTTGGACAAGCATGCCGGCTGTGCGCTCTCTAGATCTATTACTGGGCCTGATTCTTTGGGCCCATAGAGCCATCAATTCTCGATCTTCAAAACAGCGTAGAAGAGTATTAGAGATGCCAACGCAAACCGAATTTGCGGTTGCTTTCGAGGAGTTAATATAGTGACTCGTTGTACATTCAGTCTGCCGTATTTGGCCATAGCGCTTCCATACCTCCTAGCGCTTTCCCTCCATCCAACTGCTCATCCACCGCAAAGAATACATTGTCACAAAGAAGAATAATCGCGCACCAAAGTCTATTGTACATCATCGTTGAAGAAATATCATTACTCTGGTCTGTGCCATGTGCTCTATAGCCAGTTGCCTGCAGGTCGGCCGCACATCTGACACGGTCGCCCTTTCTTTTGCGCCTCTTTCATCTCCCTATAGTCTTTTTCGGGCAGTATTTGTACCCTTTCTTTGACCTTCAAGAACAGACCGGGGTGGAACACGCTCAAGGTGATTGCAGCAAGTGTGCACATGCTACGTCCTCATTAGTCTAGCTTCACCAGCGGGAAAGGTCTATACTTACTCCGAGTCCAAGATAATGAATTCTCTTTCCTCTCTCATAATCTCACTGCCCCAACCATTGCATAGTTCTGCCACTCGGTAGCAGCATCTCGCAAAAATTGCGAGGAAAGCGATTGTCACCGCCGCAACGAAAAGTCGGAATTTGGCTGACCTGGCCAGATTGATGGTGCCCAAATTCAGCCGCTCCCGTTGTCTTCGGCATCGGATGAAATATTCTATTACCAGTCCGAAGAAGACCATCAACGTAAAGACCTGGCTTGCCAGCCCAGAAATCATGACGTTGACGCCTTGATCTAGTACCGACTTTTTGTCCGCGATGGCGCTGATGCTCCCACCGACACCTTGAAGGATGATACTGACGATATCGCAGGCGACAAATATGTACATATACGCATTTGGCGGCAGGTGAGAAAGGTGTCGTCCGAAGATGACGACCGCGTGCTTCAGCGTGATGTAGATGCCTGCTGAAATGAACGCAGGAGCGATGGTGAGCAGAACAACGTTCAGTTTGAAACCGATGTCACTGAATGGATCCTTAGAGAGCAGGAGACGGCCAACATAGCCTGCGAGATCATTAGTGAGGATTAGACACCTTCGCGTCCAACCTAAAACATACCACCTGATTCCATTAGGCATCCAATTGCACACGCCAGACTGTATGCTCGCCACTTCGGCCATATCAAAGATTCGTGGGAGAAAACAAGTGCTGTGATGCCAAAGCCAACAGCAAAAAACAGATTGAAGTCCCAGTCAGGTGCATAGCCATCTAGTCAATGGTAGTCAGCATCTCAGATTCCAAGCATCGAAGCATGATGAAGGTCTAGTCGTACAGATAGAGGCTGATGCCGGGCAAGTGTCTTTCGTACAGTCGCCGCTTGCGCTCGCACGAGTGAAGAGAACGGGCAAAGACATCCTTCAAGGAGTCGCAACGAACAGAACAAAAAGAACGAAATGGTGAACGTGCAGCGTTCCCCGACGAAACGAACGACAGCTTTGGTCCTGCCAAAGGGCTTGAAAGCAGAAGAGTTGGTTGGAGTTACGATCTCGCTCAACTCGAACAACAGGGAAAACAAGTAGGAAGTAGACATCATCGGGTCCGCTCGCGCCACCCTCCGCCACCCTCAGCCGGCATCCCTACGACAACAGTCTGAGCTTGGTTGGAAGATCATCATTAGACTTGAGAACGCCATCTGCTCTCTGGAACATACACGGGTGTTGTCGTGACCGGATATCCATGCTTCAGACATGCCCGGATGCGGAAGTCGAGACGCTGGGGTGTAGCAGGGCTTAGTGGCCTGTGCTTGCAGAGCTGACGGACGAGTCAATTCTGATACCGATCCCAAACGGCAGCCCAAACCTTTTGGCACGCAACTGGTCAACCGCTTAGGGCCACTACTACAATTGATTGACCTTGATCAAGGACTGAGATGGTGACGTGGAGCGGGAAAATCCATGCCGCCTGCGTCTTGGACAGCAGAGTTAATTTTGGTCAAGTAGATGCGTTATTATCAACAGTGCAAAGTTCAGTAGGTGTTAAGAAGGGTATCCAAGTAAGAAAAATATAATGCAGTCTGTGCCGTAAACATGCCATGCCAATGCCTCATCAAGCAAACGTACTGTATCCCGAGCCCTCGCATCTCTCTACCTCACTCGCACACGGTGATCTTCTCCGTGGTAACCAGAATCCCATCGGAATATGGAAAGAACTTCTCCGATGATTTCTCGCAGAAGGTCGTGCCGCTGCTTAGACTTGCAGATTCGCTGTCGCTGCCGTCAGCGGGCAGCAGGATCCTTTGAAGAAGCTCCCGGGTAAAGTGTTGGCAGTTGTTGTGCCTCACATCGTAACGGCCTTTCTGCCTACTTCGCATCCACGATTGTACTTTGATTGCTGACGCCAGTGTCAGAAGCGTTGAACCACTCCGTATTAGGGGGTCTATGAAAACTTACAAGTAAGCTGGATATCTTCATCAGAGAGGTCGGTGTAGCCAACCACCTCGTGTTTAACCGTTGACATCCAAATTTGCTCGCCCGTGAGCCGCTGCACAATGAGATATTTCTGATTTGCCTCGTCTGTATGCAGTTCGTATGCGTAGTCACCGACTTGTATCGCGTGGTGACCTAGTCCCTCCGGAGTTACGGGACCTACAAAGAACCTCCCGAGTCGCCGCAAGAACCAACCTCGCTTGCCTCTGACTTTGCGAACTTTGGTAACGATTGGGCGAATGTCGCGCTGCAAATTCTTTTCGATGAGGGGGTACTCCAGGATCGGGCCCGTTTTAATGCTTCCAACAACACCCAGCATGGTTACGAGCCAGTCGCGGTAGAAATTTGACAAAGATCTCGTAAGTGATAAGGGCGAATCAAATAATAATCTGTCTGCAAAGGAATGGAAAGCCGACCTGCGGCTGTGGAGACAAAAGAAACGAGTGAAGTGAGTAGAGAGGATGCCAGTCCGTGAAAGTAAAGAGACAGACCCCAGAGACGTCCTTTTCAAGTGCAGAGCTGCACATGGCATATCGCGTCTGCGCCACATGATCATCCTGTTTCCACGGTGCCGCATTGCTCCGCCGTAATAATCACGTCCGTGTTTGAGGGTGAAAAAGGTTTATCGGCCGGGGAAAGGAACGCAATGCTGGACTGGCAACCCTACCTTCAACGCGCTCGATCGCTGTTTCACACCCAACGATGGTGACACTAAATCGTGAAACGTCAAACGTAGAGTGGGAGAGTACCTGTGCAGGAGTTCGGACGCTTTTCGAACATGACAATAAGTGCACTGCGTCCTCGGTTCCTGGGGAAGTGTGCATCATTGCTGCGATGTCCAGCGGGGCTACTTTCAGATAGCAGCAGGACGGGAATGCAGATCCAGTGTTGGTCCATGTCATAGTTGATGTGTCGTTGTTACAGAGCGAAGAGCGGTGGTTGTTGCGTGGTCAGTGCCTGGTCGGGAAGATCACGGTGGTCGGGCCGGACATTCTCGGGGCAGATGCCGAGCAGCACTCACCTCCGTTTTCAATCTCACGCGCGCCTGAGCCGTCCTAGTCTGCCCTCACCACGGACAACATACGGACGCCCTGAGGGTTCGGATTAATCCAAAGCGAGAACGCAAAACGACAAGCACTCGATTCGAGATGCGGCTGAATGTCGGATGAGTGATCTTTAGTCGAGAATCGAACGCCAACAGCGTCTTCCGTGAAACCACATCTCGTTTCAAGTCCCCAACACGGACCTTCAGTTAACGGTCAAGGTAAATGACATGGTTCAGAGCAACCGTCGACAAACCTCGGTGGTGGCAACCGCCAAAGCCGCAATGTCGATCTCAAGACTCTTTCCTTAAACGATTCGCAGTATTCCTTTTCTCTAACAACATCTTGACTTCATGCTACTTGTAGCAAGCACTGGTGCTTGTGATTTTCGAACACTCGATTGTCGACTCCAGTCTGGAACATGGAGCGATTCTCAGTCATCAATCCCGCCGCTCATTTCTCTCTCTTCTCACTGTCGCCAGCCGACAGGGAAGCGTTGGCCGAGACCCGTACGCCTAGCACACGACCAGACTTTGACAGACCGAAATCCGCCTTCGATGGCACGGCCTTACCGAGTTACTATGGCAAGCATGATTCCTCTATCGCTGCCCACCAGATGGCAGAGAAAGAAGAACCGCCGGTCACGTTTAAACCAGGCACGCGCTTCTATCTTGCATTTTCCGCCCTCGCATCTTTATCCTTGGTCGTAGCACTCGACGGCACATCGATCTCGGTGGCTCTCCCAGTGATGGCCAAGCAACTGAACGGGTCGGCCATGGATGCCTTCTGGGCCGGAACCTCCTTCTTACTTACTTCGACAATCTTCCAGCCCATCTATGCAGCCTTCAGCCACATCTTCGGACGGAAGGAGATTACTTTAGTGGCTGTTTTCTTCTTCTTGACCGGTACTGTGGTAGCAGGCGCTGCTCAGAACATGCCGATGATGCTGGTAGGCAGATCTATTCAAGGCATTGGCGGTGGTGGGATTATCGCACTTACCAACGTAATCCTGACCGATCTTGTTCCTCTCCGATACCGCGGCAATTGGGTTGGCATTCTCGGAGCAATGTGGGCTATCGGGAGTGTCACAGGCCCGGTGGTCGGTGGTGCTCTCGCCCACCGGAATGTGTGGCAATGGATTTTCTGGCTGAACGTACCATTCATTGTGGGCAGTTTCATCTTGGTCTGGCTCTTTATACGGCTGAAGAGCATTCCGATACCTTTCATAACCAAGCTGCAGCGCGCAGATTGGGTTGGATCGGTTGTATTTGCAGCAAGCTTAACGGCGATCCTGGTTCCTTTGACGTGGGGCGGCATCATGTATCCTTGGAATAGCTGGCGCACCATCTCTCCGATCGGCTTCGGGATCACTGGTCTTATTATTCTGAGCTATCATGAGAAGTTCGTGGCAATCGAGCCAGTCATCCGTACTGTTGTGTTCCGGAACAGGACCACCAACATTGCTTACGCGACAACTGCTATGCACGGCATGACACTATGGTGTTTGTTGTACTACCAGCCACTGTACTTCGAGGGTGTTCGTGGCTTTAGTCCGATCATCTCTGGAGTAGCCCTCTTTCCGGCCACATTCACTGTTGCGCCAATGGCGATTATCTCCGGAATCGTAATAAGCAAATTTGGAAAATACCGCTTTGCTGTTTGGGGCGGTTGGGCTATCACCACCCTCGGTTGCGGATTTCTATGCGCCGTCGATACCAACACTCAGCTTGTGCAGGTACTTCTGACAGATTTGGTAGCTGGCATTGGACTCGGAGGGTAAGGTCACTGCAACATTCCTTAAAGAATATACGCTAACGAGACCCCAAGCTTGTTTCCTGCATTGCAATTCCAACTACAAGCAGCTTCCGACGGCCGCCATATGGCGACTGGAGTGGCGATGTTTGCATTCTTCAGGGGGCTGGGCCAGACCCTGGGCATCTCCATAGGAGGTACAATTTTCCAGAAGTATGTTGAAACCATTGCGTCTACCGAAATTGGAAACTTTGCTAATTGTACTCCAGCGAGCTGTCGAGTAAATTGTCAAAGCAGCCGCTTTTCGCCGATCGTGCCCACGAGCTTGCCAAAGATGCCACCGGGCTCGTTGAGTGGATGAAGAATGCGCCAGATGGCGAACCTTTGAAAGTGATGCGTGCCGCGTACACTGACAGTCTTCGGACGGTTTACATCGCCATCGCGGCAGTCTCCTTTGTCGCAACGATTTTGAGTATTTTCATCAAGCATTATGATTTAAACAAGCCGCTGGAAACGGACCAGTACCTGGTTGAGAATGCTGAAGACTCAGGTACGCAAGGGCAAGATACGGAGATGAGGGAATCTCCAAGAAGTAGTAATCAATAGACTAGCCCTCAACATAATTAGACTAATTTACCATGTACTCTTCGCAATTACCATTTCAAAATGCATGCAATGTCTTAAAATGCTAGACTTATCCGATGAACGATGCGATGATTCGGTTGTTGACTCGTAAGAAGAGTGTTGAGCACAAGTTCGAGTGCCGAATTGCAATGTGTTCCCTCTCGTACCGTATGCGCCAAAAACACTGTCGCACCTCCGAATTTGTGTGGCGCGCGCCTCTCTACCTATCGACGTAGGCTTGCGTATTATTACTACCTTTGTCGTTACTAAAAGCTAGAACCTTATTCTATATCGATAATTAAAATGTTGTTTACTATTATATAGCCTTTATAGCGCGACTATCAATCTTCTATAGCTTATCTAAGGTGTTGACCCTAACCCTAACCCTAACCCTCTCTACATTCATAGGTCTATACTAGCTAGTGTAGAGGTCCTTGTCGGCTTGCGCGCGCGCTACACAAATTCGGAGATGCGACAGTGTTTTTGGCCGAAGCGATACTTCCGCACTTCCGTCCGCTTCTGCCATCAACACCGCAACAGGATGGAACAAGACACACGAGAAGGACCACGATACGTTCGCGCGCGTATCGGCAATGCTTGCGACAGTTGCAAATCGCGCAAAGTCAAGTGCGACGGCGCGACGCCGTGTACGTTCTGCGTGAGCCGCCGCATGGCACACTCCTGCAATTACTCACCGCAGAAACGCCGGAACGTGAATCCTCAAGGTCGGAGGCCGCCTCCAGCGGAGCGTAATATTACACAGACTACTCCGAGCTCGGATGCAGCTCCTGCGGACGCGACCCGGACGCCTACGACAGTTACACATCGCGATGAGGAACCGCAACGGCGTCAGGATCATTCAAACGAAGAGGAAACCGAAGTCCCACGAGAGGCGAGGCTTTTACGAGACGCCCAAGGGAAACTCGTTTTCATTGGTGACTGTGCACCTCTGTCATTTTACCAATCTGTCAGACAACTGGTTATCACCCGAGTTGACCCGAGCGCATTTGCGAACCAAACGAGTCAACTGTCCGTCCTGGAGAATGCCGGGAAGACAACTTCGCAAGGCGGGAACAGCATGCCCCCTTATGTCTATACGCCGCTGGTCCTCCAAAGTGTAGAGCAGTATCTTAAAGCTACAGCATCGCTGGTAGATCTGTTCGACAGGGTCACAATCGTAGAGGAGGTTGCTAAATGGGCGGCTGGTAGTCAGAGGCGCGGTCCAGTTTCGATTGTGAACTACTTAATCCTTGCCATCGGCGCCCAAGAAACCGATAGCAGTCTATCCCAAGTATTCTTTGAGTACGCAAGAGAGCAAACACTGACTAGCTTGAGCGGCGACCCCGGTATCAGCACTGTCCAGGCCTCAATCCTCATCACCCTTTATATGTTGCGGTCTTCTCAGATGAATGGTGCTTTCGTGTTCTTCGGCCTTGGGGTGAGGATTGCATACTCGATCGGCGTACATCGAACAGAAGTCAACGCCCGATTTGGCCTCGAAATGGGCAGCCAACGGGACAAGCTCTGGAAGAGCCTGAGAATTGTCGATCTGTATCTCAGCACGTTGATGGGCCGTCCTCCAGCTACTTCCGATGTGGACTGCACAGTGGCTTATCGCAAGTTCGACGACTCTGGAAACGAGGTTTTCGACATGCTCAATGCCTCAGCACAGGTCATGCTGATTATGGAAGCCGTGGTAGTCGAAGTGTACTCACGCCGGAAAATCTCACTTTCAGTCACTGAAGGCATCTCTGCTCAGCTTCGTCAGTGGTCGCATAGATGGCTTCCACATGTGAAAGCTTTACTCGATCCAGCAACGCAGGACACCGCCACCGTCATAGGAGCATGCCAAGTACTTGCTTCATATTACTATGCTGTCATGCTCGCTTCGCGTCCGTTCCTGGTGTACGAGCTCTGTCTGCGACTGTCACCAGAGAGAGCATCTGATCAGACGAATCGATCGCCGGCTGCTACTGGCAGATCCAAGCTCGCAGATGCTTGCATTGACGCAGCAAATCTCATGGTAGATGTTACGGCTGACCTTATCAACAACGATTTCCTCACGTATAGGATGCCTCTTTTGGTGTAAGTCAAGAACAGTCATTTGGACAAGAGGAGTAATACTGATAAATGCAGATCATGGCTCTTCGCGAGCTCCTTAGTGGTCGGACTCGGGGTCATGGGCGGCTTCGGAAGGTTAGAAAAGCGAGCAAATCAATCGGTCGAGGCTCTGGAGCATTTTGCTGCGAACGACGTACACGCTCTGCAATACTCTCAAATTGCCAGATCTTTGTTGAACACGGCAGTCCAGTATCTAGACCGAAAGGAAGCGAATGAGAGGCTGGAACGAACCGCAAGCAGCAACCACATCTTTGGTCTTATGCCAAAGGACGGCCAACAGACAACACCATCCGCAATCAATGCACGCCATCGCTCAGCGGATCGCACATCTCGCTCCCAGCAGGCCTCTGGGCCTGACCCCAGCCTTACCGCATTTCAAGACCTGCCGATCCCCACATCCAATGGCGCAGATACTCCTTCGCGTGACTTTTTCGAGACTTGGTCTCAGATGCCTGACTTTTCCATGTTCGATGGCCTGATGGACGGGACGCAAGAGTGGACTGAGCAGGACTGGAGTACCCTAAATCTATTCCCTCTGCTTGACGATGGTGGCCAGATTGACCTCTCGTAGCGCTCCTAGCTCAAGTGACAGCGCTGCGAAGTGGAAGCTCTCATGATCACATGAACCTCCGGAATAGAAAATATAAGAGGCTAAGAATGCGGCGTTACGCAAAGTTGACAGGATGCACGATGTGCTCGACACTAGCTTTTACACAGTACTATCAGCTGGGTATTGACAGGTTCGCTGCTTCGGATGTCTCGTCTCGGGACTGTTGCAGGAAAGGCAGCAGTGCCGTCCCTCCAGTGCCTCTGAGCTTCTGGTCACAACCGCCGTGTCCTGATGAAGCTGATGCGAGGTTCTGCTTCTTTGCGACAGACTTTTGCCTTGATGGCAGAATGATGTATCTCGTCACCAGTTTGATGTGCTTACTGCGAAAATCAGTGAGTGCATCGACCGCCACAGAGTATGCATCTCTTATCCTTTGATGCTCGGCAGTATCTCTCGACCGCATCACAAACTCGCGAATACTGCCCATTTCTTGTACGTGCTCAAGGAAACGACGATGTCGACCGGGCATGTAATCCCGCACCTCTTCATGGAAGCTGGATCCAGTGACTGCTTTGGGAGGCGAGCCAGGAGAGTGAGGCGTAATGTTGCCCTCGCCGGTATGATCGACTCCAAGCGAAATGTCGAAGAACTGAATAAGTGAGCTTTGTCCATTGCTGCCTCCTCTCAACTGTGTCCATTCGCCATTGCCGTCGCCAAGGTCAAAGAAAACGCCGTTTGGCAGACCTGCTTCTGCCATGTTCTTGCTTCCGGCTAGGTACGGGCGGATCTGGTTGAAGAAGACGGACGGATCGTTCTTCTCATACATCCGCTCCAGCAGATGACTGACGTCTTCTATGCATTGCCTTAATCTGTGCAGTGCATCTTCGATGATGTCGTAATCATTGTTGTGCGTCGCTTCCATGGCCCGGCACATAGCTGGTATGGCACATCCAGCTTTCGCTTCCATGGCCACGGAGACCATAAAGAACCAGACTTCATCCTGTGTGCCGGTGAAGGTGTGGAGAGTCTTCAGCGTGTCAAGATCTGAGAAGTCACCGGATGTGCTGGTGAAGTTCCACAGATTGCTCGCGGCGTATGTGAGGACAGGAGGCAGCTCAAGCTTTCGTGAAATCTCTAAGAAAGGGATAGAAAGGCAAGGCGGGATGACCTGCAAGATTTAGCATTCTTCTGTTTCCGAGTCACTGTTCAACCTACCTCAGCTGCTTCAGTGCCTCCCCATACGTAACCCTGAGCGAGGAAAGCTAATATCACATACGCTCTCCTCCATTCTGGTTCTGATCGCAGGTTGTCCGTTTGAAGAACGTCGAGCAAGTCGATCTCTGTTCTCAATTGTTCGGTCTTCAAAAGGATAGGCAAATTGTGGATTAATAGTTCCCAAGGGAGGTAGTACTCGTCAGGGAGGAACTGAAGAGGTGCTTCAGCGGGCAAGAAACCATTATCCGAAATGCCGTGTTTCCTGAAGCAAGTCAATGTCGCATGTAGAGTCATGGCTTGAAGGCCCAAGGGCGTGAGGAGACATGTTCTTGGGTCCGTCTTTGAAGAAGGAGAGAATGCTGTTTACAATCTATACTTGCCCTGTGAAACATTGTTAAGTATCCATTTCGTCGGCTATATCTCGCTCGGGCCTGGCAAGTCATTTCAGATCATGCGGATGCCAACAACATCGACGACGGATGTCTCTTCCCTGACGTGCTTCCGTCAACGGATGGAAATGCTGAGGTGAATGCGACGGAATTGTTAGGTGAATGCGGTGTACGAAGCACAAAGAGCGCAACCGCGGATGAGTAGATGTCTTGGCTTTCAACGGAACTTCGGAGACACGGATGTAACCAACATTCAAACCTTACCCGGACTGCATGCATCGGCCAAGGTGTCCTCAAGTGCTCTAAAGAGCTCGAAAGCATCCTGCTACTTCACAATCACACATAGCGATACGGACACCCAACATTCTCGCACAACTTGTCAGATTTAGCACAGTATCTCGGAAGGCTTCTCGACAGGTCAACAATGGATCTCTCTACTATGTCAAAACGCCTCCGAGCTGGCCAGTATCCAGAATACCCGGCCGACGCTAACAGCCTGGAGTATGCTCGCAAACTCGACAATCAAGACAAACTTCGCCACTTGAGACAACAATTCATCTTGCCAAGCAAGAATTCTCTCAAGAAGAAGGCGCTGGATGGCACTATTCCAGGAAATACCTCAACCCACCCAGTAACGAATGGCGTCAACGGTACAAACGGCGAGACCAATGGTCATGGTTCCGGCAACAATGAAGATGAATCCTCGATCTACTTTGTTGGTAACTCTTTAGGTGCCCAGCCTAAAGCTGTCCGTCATTACATTGATGCTCAACTTGAAACTTGGGCCTCGATTGGCGTAGGTGGGCATTTCACGAATCTTGAAGAGTCGCCTCTCGTAGCATGGCAAGACATGGCCGAAGACTGTGGGCGGAAGTCAGCTGATCTAGTCGGCGCTTCTCCTTCTGAGATCGTGATCATGAACACTTTGTCTGCGAATCTCCACCTCATGATGGCGAGCTTTTACCGCCCTACCGAGAAGCGGCACAAAGTGATCCTGGAATGGAGACCCTTCCCGTCAGATCACTACGTTATCGAGAGCCAGATCCAATGGCACGGCTTAGACCCAAAGCAGTCAATGGTGCAACTCCAACCGGACGACGATTTCTACCTGTCAACCGAACATGTTCTTTCGGAGATCGACAAGCATGCTGAGGAAACCGCCATGATCCTACTACCTGGAATCCAATACTACAGTGGCCAGCTGTTGGACATCGAGCACATCACAAAGTACACGCAGCAAAAGTATCCTCACATTATCGTAGGCTGGGACCTGGCGCATGCAGCAGGCAACGTAGAGCTCAAGCTTCACGACTGGAATGTCGACTGGGCCTGCTGGTGCACGTATAAATACATTTGTGCTGGTCCTGGAGCTATAGCTGGAGCCTTTGTGCACGAAAGGCACGGCAAAGTGGAGCACAAGCAGGGACCAAGTGGCGAAAGCATTCCCGTCTTCAGACACAGACTAGAAGGATGGTACGGGCATGACAAGTCCAGTCGCTTCAACATGGACAACAAGTTTGAGCCTACACCTGGAGCTGGGGGCTACCAGCTTTCGAACCCCTCAGCCATAGACCTTGCGAGCCTTTCAGCGGCGCTCTCAGTATTCGGACAGACTAGCATGCAAGACCTGCGTTCCAAGTCACTGGCCTTAACGGCATACGCACAGCACCTCCTCGATTGCATTCTAGCAGACTCTAGTTCCGAGAAACCGCCGTTCCGCTGCATTACGCCGCGCGATCCGCTACAAAGAGGCACTCAGATCAGCGTCCTGCTCCGCGAAGAATTGATGGATCAGGTCAGCAAAGCTTTGGTGGATGGCGGTGTTGTTTGCGACAAGCGAAAGCCTGGTGTCATTCGTGTTGCACCTGTGGCATTGTACTGCACATTCGAGGATGTTTACAGCTTTATGCGCATCTTGCGGACGGCTTTGGCATAGACTATCAGGACATAACTTCATGATGATTTACGAGCAAATATTATCTTGACCCTGCTTTCAAAGTTTGAAACTAATATACGTCTGTCTGCAAAATGTATGTGTGTTTTTATTTCCTCTTCCTGACAATAAATTCAAGACGCCGTCTACGTACTTAGGATGGCAACTTGAAACCACCTTGACGATTGGTGAAGAAGCCGCTCGGATCGTACTTCTGCTTTGCCGCCTGCAACTTCTGCAAATTTTCTTGCCCGTAACTAGAGTAGACATCCTGATTCGGAGCAGCGTCATTCATGAAGAGTGGATTGTAGCTGTCACAGATTGGTCAGTGGCAAGTATACTAGAAGACTCTTCCGATGTACTCACGAAACGAAGTCAACATCTCCGCTCTCATAGTTGGTCGGCTTCATACCACCGAAAGTGCTCTTAGAAAAGTCTAAGATGTCGTTCATCACGTCCTCGGAGTAAGTAGGGCATTTGTCGTTGCACAAGTTGCCGGTCCAGAGGAGGTTGTTCTCGATCCAGATCCGGTCGCCACTGCTTGGGTGCAGCCCGAGAGCGTTGCCGCCCTGATCCTGAGAAGCTTGCGCGATGAGCTTCGACACCGGCTGCGGGTCGAATCCCATGATTTGAATGTTAAGGTTCGAAAGACCGTCTTTGAAGGATTGCTTGTAGACACGGTCGTAAACTCCGTCGTAAAAGGCAGTCATGTCTTCGGTGGGAAGATTGGGGAAAGTGAGCTCACGGAAAGAAGCGCCAAACCCTTGAAGACTGGCGCCTCCGGCGGCGCCCGTGATGTCAGTGTATGGTTTAGTGCCAGTCTCGTCCGAAAGGGCGTCGATTGCGTCGAATTCGTCAAAGACGCCGGGAGGCGGTACTTCTCCGTCGTAGAAAAAGAAGAAAAGCGGTCCGCTGATCGCATTGATGAGGTTACCGGGCAGGCCGAATTGGAAAGTTGGGATGACAGCGGCCTTCTTGTCGGGATAGTCTCGTACAAAGTTGGCAACGGCTTTAAAAAGCGCATCTTTCTTGTCACTGGAGTAGGCACGAGTGCCGCCCCAAACCTTACCTGCAAGATGATAAGTTAGAAAGAGCTGCACCGGAATTGGAGATGCGCTGCTTTCTTACCGTTGTCACCAAGCGGATGTGCCTGCATCCACATGCGCGTAACGATAGCAAACTGGTTTCCACCTCCTCTGAGGGCCCACCAGAGATCGGCATTCTCATCTCTAGTGGCATTGAGAGCGGTGCCGTCGGCTAATACAACCTCCCACTGATCGACGTTGTCGCAAGTGAGACCCTTGACCGAGTTAGCCATCTGCAACAGGAAACGACCTCATCCGTTTGAACTCACATATTGGGCAGAGTAGAAAGACAGTCCGCCTCCTACAGCAAAGCCGCCAACACCAATGTGTGATAGGCGCCCACCAACAACGACCTGATTAGTTTTCTGAGTTACAGCATAGGAGTCACCCCAGCGAGCGCCAGGGCCTACAATGAAATGTTTGCCATCCTCTGTCCTAACAGTGTCTGCCAAATTCGGTTCAAAGAAATGATAACGCCACCGTCCGTGCTCGAGAAGCCTGGTGCAGGCTGATGGCCACCAGACTTGAGGGCAAACCTAGCTTCTGGGTGCTTGTTTAGTTGCTTGACAGCATCGGAGACCTGTTCGGCATTTCCTGGGAAGAAGGCGCAAGCGGCCCGGAAAAGACGATTTTGTGCATTCCAGTAGACCGAGTTGATATCGTGGTAGGTTGAGGCGTTGGAAATCGTTTCCAGTGCGTGAGGACCAAGGGTGTCCCAGGCAAAGTATTTAGGATACTTGTCGTGAAGGTACTCGCAGACCGCATTGGTGTCGCTTTCAGCGTCTGCTGCGACCAGCGCAAGCCATGGAAGGAGAGATAGGAAAGCTTTCATCGTTACTGATTGAGGCAATATTACTCTCTCAATAGCACAGGTAGGAAACGAGGTGCAGGCGGGAATCTTAAGAAAGGAGCGATTGTCCTACATTGTGTGAACTTAGTTGGAACCAACGTTGCTCTAGACATTCTTCCCCATGCCGATCACATAGCATAGCGCTGAGCGAACAGTTGGAACGTTGAAACCACGCGAACGCCACTTGAGACATTACCGCATGTAGTATAACCTAGGACGTTCACATGAGGAAGAGAAGATGTGTTTCGAGGTTGATTGGGTGTCGCTGCTGACCCTGCCGAACCCTGACTGACACTTAGCTTGGGCCGCTGTCAATCAATCCTTTCTATCTCCGTAGGCCAGGCACATTCGGCGTTTCGAGCAAGCCTCAAAGAGGAGAGACTCACATGAATGTCGAACCGAGGTTTCTACGGGATGTCCCGTGTCGCGAGTCGTGACAAGCCACGGTGATTGCATTGTGGAGTTCCAGTAAGGTTTGTGCAAAGGCTGTAGTCTCGGCAAAAGCAGCATCCGCCCGAGAATCAGGCCCTTCAAAGTCTCGGCGAGGGATGGATATTGGACTCGGTGGATGAAGGTTGGATGTAGAGGTAGGTCTGCATGGATCCCGCACTCCGAATGTGGCCCAGTAAGACGACGTAGTGTATGCCGAGGTTGCAACTTTCTGTGGCAGGACGATAAAGCCTAGGTAGCACTTTTCTTTTGTTCCCCTCTTGACTAGTGCACAATAGCGCATATACATGCTCTGATCTGCGTTGCTACAATCGTCTCGACCGTGTTTCCATCTATCCGGAAGTAGACATAGGGCGGCCTGGCTGCATAAGCCCACGGTGAGATAACGAAGGTCGCGGCAAAGCTCCGACAAGGCGAGGTCTCGATGAGAGCGGCGAGGGGGCTCTATCGAAGCAGTTTCCTCGGATCACATTGCGACGCTGGTCGTTGTGGCTGAGGCGACGGCAGTCTGAGGATTCAATGTACGAATCTACTTGGAACGAAGTCACGCGTCTCGGAACTACCTAGGTACCAATTGAAAAGTGATAGCGGAAGAGCGGGGATGCTGGAAACGTGCATCGGAATATTTGCCCTGAAATAGATCCGACATGCCTATTTTTCGCTTCAACTTCACATCAATGTTGCGATCGTACTGAGGTACTTATGTATCGATTACTGTTGCTTGAGCTCAACGCGAGCCCACTGAGTATTGTGTAGGAGTACATGCACAAGTCCATCGGCTTCCAGAATGCTTTGATGAAGCCGTGCTTGCTAAACATCCAATCCGCATTCTAGCTAGAGAACTGACAACCATCCTGAAGACAACTAGATCCTCTATGGCCAGGGTGGCGAATGATGGCATTGCTTCCGAGAGCATCGGTCAATACGGCCATGCGAATCATGCACCAGTTTCCGCGCATGATACCACTTCCTTGCAGACCAATCAACCCCCCACTCAGCCCGATGCCATCTCGCTCCTCCCAGCATCGACACCTTCCCTCAACCTCGTCTGCATCTTCACAAAACCCGAACCCAGCTTCATAACCTGCCCTTTATCCTCCCGCAAATACGACGAAGGCGAGAAAACCAAAGACTCACCAGCCCGCAAATCCACAATAGTCTCAAACATCTTCTTACCCTCGTCCTCCTTCGTGGTCAACGCCGACGCACCCCCCAAGTGATCTTTGATAGCCGTGTACCACGCGGGGGAGTTGAAGTGGTGCACGATACTGATGGAGCAGAGATCCAGCAGGCGTTCGGAAATGGTAGGTTCCTGGGTGGCGATGATGACGCGCGTGGCGTTGTGCCGCTGCATGCGAATGGTCGAGACGAGACTTTCGGTGAAAGCGTCGGCGGCGGAGGACTTGTTGAGGTAGCGGTGGGCTTCGTCGAGGCCGATGACGAGACCGCTGCTGGGCCGGTTCTGCTTGAAGAGCGCGAGGCAGATGTCGAAGAGCATGCAGACTGTTGCGGGGTCGAGGAAGGGATCGGTGAGGTCGACTACGGTCAGGGTGCCGGGTTGCGTCTTGAAAAGGCCTTCTTGGCTCGTATGGCTGTCATTCATGAAACTTTTCAGCAAGTTCAGACGCATGTCGAGCATTGATGCCTGACCCTCCTTGAAGTCCTGCGCCTTCTTACGCGCTTCAAATTCAGCCATAGTGAACGGCCGTTGCGACGTGGCCATTTCTCGGAGCTGCTCCATCATCACCTCCATGTATAGCGGCACATTTTGCTCTTCGCCTGAGAACGCCATCAGCCGCTTCATACGGGACACATTCAGATCCGGATCGCCCAGCAGCAACTTCTCGACCGTGAGATTCTTACCGCCACCCCTTGATGCTCTTATACGCCCTCTCCAGCGCCACATAGTTCGATGGCGAAACAAGCACTCGGACTTTGATGCCACGCGAGCACAGACTAGCCGTCTCAGCCGTGACATTCGAGAGATCCGAATCGTAATTGAAGACCACACCAGCAACAGGAGTCTTCAGCAGCCCGTACCTGGCATCCTTCATCAAACAGTTCTCCAACAAGCAGCTAAGCGTATAGCTCTTCCCGCTCCCCTGGGACCCGCAAAGGAAAGTCGAGTTGGGCGCGTCAACATTGTACAAAATCGGCTCTTCTGCCGCAATGTTTGGCAGACGAGAATCGACAGAACGACCTAGGAGCCGGGCTTGGGGTAGCAGAGCGGTGGCGGTGGTAGTAGACGACTGCTTTTCCAGGGAATCTTTGACTTTGAGAGAGACAAGAGGCGACATGCGGATTTCCTCCGATTGTCCGGAGCGTGAAGTCGTGTCCCTGGGTCTGAAGAACGCATTGTATCGCTCTCGCAGCGTTTGGTAATCGGAGAGGCTGCTCATCTTGTTGTTGCTGTAGGAATTGAGTAGCACAGTAGTGGCGGAGAAGACTTCTTAAATCCACGAGACCTCTGCCGTGCAAGACAAGAAGAGGGCAAAACATTGTTTGCTGTATCAGTGGAGACACATCCAGCGACGGCTAGAGAGCCACCGTGCATTGTCTAGCTCACATCAGTCTCACATGGAAGTCCGATTCTATCAAAGCAAACATTGCCATTTCCATAGGTATCTAACACAGGTCATCAAAAGCCCCTTCATCTTATAATGAGACACATCCCTCGCTATGCAAAACAACACGACCCAAACATAAAAATGCAACATTCGAAAGTGGCTCACTCCTCTACATCGTCCCCGCGCACTTGGAAGAATGAATTCATACACCGACATGGTGAGATTTGCGTTCACCTCAAACTCACTTCAAAGGCAACTCCCCAAACACCTTCTTGAAGATATCCCGCCCTTTGTACAGATTCACCAACCGTAAGCGCTCATTATCCAAATGCGCCGAGTCGCTCGCCTGGCCGACGGGGAAGTGGGCGGCGGGCGCATCGAACTCCTTTTCCAGGAAACGGATAGCGGGGATAGAGCCACCTTCACGGATGAAGAGGGGTTTGCGCCGCGCAGCTGGAGGAGCTGTGGTAGAAGTTTCTGAGGAGGATTGACGCGGATGCTTGGTCCTTTCGGGGCTATTGGTGGGGGAGGTGAGGGAGGCCAGCTTGTGCGAGGCTTCGGTCAGGGGCGTCAAGGGCTGTTGAGAGGCTTCCGTTCGCCAGTATTGAGCTCGTGGCGGTTGATGGGCGTTTGGAATGCCCGCCGAAGTAGCCGTGGGTATCCTTTGGGCCACTGCCGTCGATGCTTTCAGTACTCTGGCGCTCTGGGGCAGCTGCCTTGAGTTCGGAACCAAGGGCTGAATGGCCAGCGGTTTGATCAATAGGGCCCCATGCGTCCATGATAGCCTCTTCGAGGGTCTGGAAAATTTCGTTCGTCCAATCGCCTAGCCAGGGCTCTGCTTGGTGATTGATCGTTACAGTCATGTTGTTTGCTGAATTCAACTTGGAAAATTGCCCTTGTAGGAATGTCGTGAGAGCTTGTGCCACTGCCTGAGCCTCCTGATTAGGAACCAGCCTCACGCTTAAGCTTGCCTTCGCCAGCCTTGGGATGATCGTAGCATTGTCCGGCCCGCTCGTCTGGAATTTATGAATCGTCAAGGAAGCTTCTCGCCAGCGCCGCATGAGGGATGTGGCAAGTGTCTCTGGGTCGCCAAGCTCCGGATTGCGCTGCACAAGGGCGTGCACGATGTCGCGGTACAGTTCCTTTTCTGCGCTGCCAAGGGGTGGGATCGGATCGTAAAAGCCGGGTATCATCACCTCGCCACCTTTACCGGTCAATGTGCTGAGCAGCATGACAAGATCCTTCAGGGGCTCATCAAGCTGTCGGCTCCCATCGACGCCAGAATGCAGATCTGGATGACCACTCTCCACCTGTACAGTGGCCTGCACCACACCTCTCAAGCCATACGTCAGACATGGTACCCTATCGTCCAGCCAATACGAGCAAGCAACAAGGACCCAATCCACATCGCCAATGAGACCTTTAGCGTTGGCATCCTGCACAGCCTTCTCAAAACCTCGACTTCCGCATTCCTCCTCGCCTTCGATCAGGAAGATCACATCTCCTTCTAGCGCCTTGGCTTCTACTAACTCTGCACATGCGAAGACAGCAGCCATGATGGGACCCTTGTTGTCCGATGTGCCACGGCCATAGCAATACCCATCTATACCTTCCATAGTGAATGGGTCGCCGTCGCCATTCATCCACTTGCCAGCGCCTTCTTCTGCGGCAACGACATCGTAATGGCCGTAGAAGAGGATCTTTTTCCTCTGGTCTCGTGTTGCCGGATTACCTCGGAAGCGGGCGAGAATGACCGGATTGTAAGGATCCTCAGTTGGCAGCATTTCCGTCTGAGCACCGAAGTTTTTCAGTACAGAGCGGAGGTAGCTGGCGCCTCGTCTGCAATCCAGGGAATGGGAGGGGCTGCTCGAGATAGTACGGTAGGAAACAAAGCGTCGTAATGCTTCAAAAAGCTTCTCATTTGAAGTCTGCCTCTGGGCGGGCTTGGTCGCGAGAGAGCAGTCTGTGATGTCCCAGACCGCAAGAGTGTGGTCGGAACCACCCGTAACGTAGATGGGCCGCCCTGATGAAGAGGATGTGGTGAAAGCAGATGCTAGGATACGCCCTTCATGCGCCTTCAATCGAGACTTGAGCGTATATTGCCGATCGAACTTGCGGACATAACCTGTGACCGCGGCAGAAAACATGAAGCCACCGCCGACCGTGAGCGTCAAGACGTCGTCTCGGTGAGCCTTCAAGTTACGTATCAACTGTCGAGTTTCCAAATCCCAGACATCAATCTCGCCACCGGAACGAGACGAATAGAGAATGTGCCATCCAAGGCAATGGAATGAATGGAGTGACCTTCTTCGCGTCCATCGTCGAGCGCGAAAAGTTCTTCTGGTGCGCCTTCCTGCACTTTCGAAAGCTTCCAGAGCTTGATCACGCCGTCGCCGCCGCCAGTGATCAGGACTTCACTGCCAGCACTTTCAGGCACACCATCCTTGACCAGGAGCATGCAGTAGACGTATCCGTAGTGCGCGAAGTGCCGTACATTCTCCTTCCCGATCTCCAACAACTCGCCGCCCTTCGCATGTCTCGGCGTGATATCCGCCTCAGCCGGCCTTGGTGTCCTAATACCGCCTGGTCCCGCCGAGTCAAAGAACGGATCATCTCGCAAACTAGGATGGATATTCCGCCGTGGACACTTTTGTGTACCCTTCTGGGCCTGATTACACCACTGAATGCTGGTATTCTGAGCGCCCAGGTAGATCGTCTGCAAAGCGGAGGAGTATACGACGCAGAAGATATCGCCGACGTCGTAGGAAGAGAAGAGGCAGCATTTCCGACTCCAGTCGCGAGTGCTCCAGACGTTGACTATCCTGTCGCCTGCGCTGGAGAAGAGCAGACCTTCATCCCGGGCGAGACATAGGCCTAATACTGATCCTCTATGGCCTTCTATGACCGCTTTCCTCTCGTATGTGCTGAGGCTGTAGACCAAGATCTCGCCAGCTTGGGTGCCGGCGTAGATTTCCTCATCGCTCAGGGCGATGGCCAGGATCGAAGACGTGTGCCTCAGGCGATGGCTCAGGGTCGGGAGGCTGTTCTGTCGATCGCCCGAGTCGGATGAGACCTGGCGGGTCAGTAGGCCGGGGGTAGATGCCTCATCGGTTTCGGAGGAGAGGGGGTTAGGCTGAGGGTGTAGCCCTTGGCGTTGATTGCGGCTACGAAACGGGAGGCCTTGCGAGGCATTCGGAGAAGCCATGATGTGTTGTTATTGTGGAGAGGCGCGCATCGTTCGCCAGCCTCTATGGCACTGTGAGCATGGTCGCAACCGTCGCTTGAACAAGCAATCGCCTCGAATATGCGGTCTAGATGTGGTCGCGTGCTTTGACGCGTTTGCCAATTTAGGAAGTGACGTTCCAGTGCGGAGAAAATCCGCCCAAGATTTCACTATGCTGTGGTTTTGGCCTTACACCAAGTGGGTGTCAGCGATCTACCCATTTTCACATCTGCTCTCACTGCTCATTGATGCTGATCTTGCCACAGGATATACATTGGCTTAGACTCTAGCATAATAACCTGTAAAGAACGAAGTCGGTAGTTCCAGTGCTCGGTTTACAACCGTGGAGAGATGTTTCTCATTTACCTAAGCTTGCATAAAAAGGAAGCAAAAGCGCTATGATCAATATTACGAAAACGCACGCATTTTTGTGGTTTTCAGGTTCACGCTGCCCTGTTATTTCTCTTGCGCAGTCAGTGTTTTAGAGATGGGGGATTATAAGGCTCCAGACGTGTAACACCCTTGCGATGATGGTGCAACAGCTCCTGTAAGCTGGAGCTGATCCTCATTATTTAGGTAGGATGCTTTCGAGATTGGGATAGTGACCGTGGCATTATTATCGAACATGTTCGTTCTCGCAAACACACGAGGGGTTCGGCATAAGCAATGACATACGCCTGGCCCCACCAAGCGAACGTGCCCGAACAACTGGAGATACGAGAGCAGTGACGTTGGAAGACACACCGATGGTTCGTCCCGCCCCTGTTAGGTCATAGGTCAATTGGGTGACATCGCCAAAGGAGTAGGCAGCTATAGAACACCGCGGAAGGGCCAACCCTGCGATCGTTCAGAACGATATCAGACAGCTTGTGGATTAAGTGAGCTAGCAATGCAAACTGTTGCTTGGCAGCGAGCTTTCCATCACAATCGTTCGATGCAGACCTTGGTTAAGAAAGCCATTCTTTTGAATCTTTCATAGACATCAAGGAAGGACACATGTCCACCAATTAGAGTTCTTGTCAGTCAATGACCGGGCTGCTTTTACCTGGTCCCATGGAAAGAATGTGGAGGACGAGTGGAGAACGGGAAGCCAAGTCGGCGAGGATGCAGAGAGCTTGCAAGGTTACAAAGGTTACCGAGCAGCAGGAATGGTTGTCCATACGATTGCACTGTGCCGTCCAAAGGGGAAGTAGTTCTTGCAGCTTCACAGGCGTAAACGGTTATGAGGCCATGGCAATCTATTGGAGTGTCAACAGTGAGTACACCTACTACCTACATCGAGATTTTAACAGACGATGGCCTTCCCACATCTCCGATAAAAAGGGAAGGTGCAGGAGAAGGAAGAGAAAGACAGGGCTCGGCAGGGCTCGGCAGGGCAAGCTTTTTGCACCATGTCGCCGTCCGAACTTCGGCGTCCCCATCTCATCCCCAAGAGCAAAAGTTTGGCTAAAAAGGGAAGCAAGCTTTACACACCTGCACGTTGGCTCGTCTCGAAAGATTCTAGACGCTGTCCATGTGGACGATGGGGCTTCGCCGAGAGTCCCGCATCCGTATCAGACCAACGAGACATTCGGCGCGCCGATTGTCCGTTCATAAATCCAGTCGATCCGACGATCCGATGCGGTGTCTACGATGTTGACGGCCAGCAAAGCCTATAGGGACAGCCTATTGGGGCGCGTCGAACGCGCGGCTGCTCCATCCCAATGTCAGGAATTCCAGCCGGCGTCACCGTTGGCGGGAAGGCGCGACCCCATTATTATCATTACCTACTAGTAGTAGTATTCTTGGGAGGAAGACGCGATTGCTGGTGGTGCAGGACAAGCTTGAGCAGTGGTAGTCTTAGCCAATACCGGCCGCTCTGCCCCTTCGAGAGGTACCCAAACGGTATCAAGGTAGGAGTTGAGATCATCATGTTACACACCCATACCATCCTCAAACACACCTACACACTGATCCCTTTGTTCATCGCGATCTACTAGACCTAGACTGGAGCCCGCAGTGCCCTACCTACTAGTAATCATCCCTATACAGCATTCACTACTGCACCGACCAAATACCCCGTCCTCTTCTCCGCCTAAAGGAAAGTGGCTGGACTCATCGGCCTTCTTAAGCTCTTGCTCCACGAGATCTCACGCTCCTTTCGACACTCTCGCCGTCTGGTCCACAACGACCGCTCCTTCCGACGCAAGAAAAGCAAAGAATCCACCACCACCACCACCACCCCACGCTCGGTCGACAGCTTCGAAATCCTCGCCGCACCACCAGCACCCATGACACCGCGGATCCATTGTGTCCGCCATGCACAGGGCTACCACAACCTCAGTGTAGCCAACCACTCGATACGTGACCCGCTGCTTACTCCTTATGGCGAAGAACAATGCCGAGACCTCGCGAGGTCGTTCCCCTACCATGACAAGATTGATGCAGTGGTTGCTTCGCCCATAAGGAGGACGGTGTATACTGCTCTGCTCGGCTTCGGCTCGGATCTGGACCGGAAGTCCCTCAATGTGATAGCCATGCCCGAGCTGCAAGAGACGAGCGATCTGCCGTGCGATACTGGCAGTTCATCGGAAGACCTGGCCAGGGAGTTTGACGGCAAGCCCGTCGATCTCGGCCTCGTGCAGCCGGGGTGGAACAGCAAGAAGATGCAATGGGCAGCCAACGCCAGGTCCATCGAAGCACGAGCACGCGCAGCTAGGCTATGGCTGATGAATCGGCCGGAGAAGGACATCGTCGTCGTTACTCACGGTAAGCCTCCGTGCACCTCTTGCTCGCAACACTCCCCTCCTTAAAACCTCTTATATGGCCTACTCACCCCTTCCCAGGCGGCTTCCTCCATTACTTTACCGAAGACTGGTCCGGCAGCGACCGCTTCGCCGGCACAGGGTGGGCCAACACAGAATTCCGCACCTACACGTTTTCCTCCTCGGAACCCGAACAGGCCCACCTGATCGAGACCCCGGAATCCCGACAACGCCGCTGCGGCGACGACAAGAGCCTCGACCGCGAGGAGCAAGCCCAACTCAAGCGCACTATCACCTCCCCGGCCGACATCGCAGACCGGAAAGGTCCGGCGCGGGACGTGCAGATTGGCAGTAAGAAAGCCAAGGAAGCGCAGCGGCTTCATGCGAAGGTATAGTTTGGAACCCCGCCTCTAAGGTGTTGTCTACTGCTCGCTCCTGCAGAACCGCACTGCACGCTGCTACTCCCGCTTAGGCGGTGTGGCAGACGCTGGTTGCGAGTTAGCGAAGCGGGGGGAGGGAGGGAAATGGGAGAATCGTCGTACTGACTATTATTTTTTTGACGGGCAGATAATGGCGAGAAGGAGGGATGATATTGGATTCTCGGCTTTCTAGCAGGATGAAAGGGAGTGAATGATTGGGGGAGGGAGGTAGGAGTAACCGCATTTTTGGTGATGGGGGTTTGGTGAGAATCAAGTCCGAGAGAAGGAAAAGCATGGCGAGAGGTTCCAGATTAGACGATTTAGACGATAGAATGATACCACGAGCACGAATTCAAGATATGAGAATGAGGGAAGTGGGGAAGATTGCTCTTTTCAATTTTCAATTTTCAATTTTCAATTTTTATTTTATTTTTTGGAATGCTACAACTACCAGACCTTGCTTGCATTGATTACATTGTGAGATACTTACCTTTCAAGTCTCTTGGGAGAGGCGAATGCGGCAGGAGCAGGTTAAAAAAAAAATCTCCAAGCATTCATCATCCCACGCGCCTGCCATCTCGGGTGATGGTATTTCACTTCCACCGCGAGCTGTGGCGCTACTTACTGGCAGCAACAATAACCTCACCACCACGTCGACTCGCCCCAGAAGCTTACCTACCTACCTACCTACCTACCTACTACGTACTGACCGATGGAGATCCAACGTGTTGTGAACGGGAAGCTCAACAGTACCTACCTAGCTAGGTAATACTGCGGGGTACATCGGGATCTGGTTTTTCCGAATCAGGAAAGATCAATGCCATAGATCTACCTAGGTAGCTATCGAATGTAGGGCGGATCTACATTGGGCAGATTCACCGTCAACTTCGCCATTGCAGAGAATGCTGATCACAGGCATGACGATGTCGATTTCGTAAGGTTTTTCTCCCCGTTGCGGATATCTGCGGCATTTTGACTACATCACTGGGGTGGGGTGGCTTTTGAATTGATCAGCTCTCATAAGCTGCCGTAAGAACTTGGAATAAATGCATTTGCTTAAGCTTTGGGGCATTACTATCTACACGCGATAAGGCGTAATCAAGTATGTGGTAAGGTAAGCTGAGAGTGATGCGGCATTGATGGAAGTCGAAGACAAGCCTCTGACCTCTTCAACAAAGGACAATTGCATCAGAAACGTTTGAGAGCTTGCATGTCACCTTTGAGACGACTTCGCATTGACCTCATAACTCTACGTTGATTTCTGGAAACATAGCACGTCAAAGGTCAACCTGACAAGCTTGCCAAACCTTACCTACTACGACCCTAGAAAAAGACGCAATGGCCTCCAACCAAGGACAAGATACCTACACCGGCCTAACCCGGGACCAAGAAGAAAGCCAACGCCTGAACCTCCAACACGACCTCTACATCAAAAGCACCGGTTTCCACCTCCATCCCCGCATCGCCGCCACCCTGCCCGCCGACGCGCATATCGCAGAAGTGGCGACAGGGGACGGGGATCTGGCTTCGGAGCCTTGCAGCCAGTTCCCAACCGTGCCCAGGATGGAAATATACCGGTTTTGACTTATCGCCGGAGCCATTCCCTCCAGAACCAGAGCGGAAAGGGATCGGTTTCCGGGTTCCTGGATATCCTGAAGCCGCCTGCGGAAGAGGACAAGGGGAAGTATGATGTAGTGCACGTACGACTCTTGTAGGTTTCTCCCCTCCCTCCAACCCCCCTCTTCTTCTCCACAGGCACTCTCCCCACCAATTCTTAAAACCCCCAAAAAACAAGAAGCCAAGAAAAAAAAAAGAGAAAAAAGGCAAAAAAGGGTAGAGCAAGCTGACCAACCTCCCCCTGCAACCATCAGAGTCTGCGGCCTCAAAGCCACCGACTGGCTTCACGCCGCCACCACATCCTCGCGCTGCTCAAACCGGGAGGCTGGATCCAATGGCACGAGGCACCTTCGCCGAACTCCAATTCATGCAATCCACACCCCAGACCCCCTATCCCGTCCGCCTCCCGCGAAGTCGCGCAATACGCGATCCGCACGCTCAACGAACAAGAAAGCAAAGTCCTCACGGCAGACGTGCTGGGACTACCGCAAACGGTGACCGAAGCCGGGTTCGCGGACGTAGAGCGGTATTTATTTTCCTCGGATCGGGCGGAGGTGGAGGGCATGCGGGAGGTGGCGACGCGGGTTGAGATTGGGGCGATGGTTGTGTTGGCGAGGTACTGTGCGCGAGTACATCCTGATGCGGGGAAGAGTGAGGGCGAGGTGGAGGGGTTGGTGGAGAAGTGTCGGGGGGAGATGAGGGAGGCGGGTCAGTGGTATTGTAGGTGGGATATGCATGTGGTTACTGGGAGGAAGGCGGGGGGATGAGGTTTTTGTTGAAGTTGACTTTTTTTTGGGATTGTTGTTCAAATGGATTCTACAATCCCTTTTTTGGAGGGAAGAGAAAGGGGGTGGGGAAGGGGAGAGAAATGGCTTCGAAGGGGTCTGCTTCTCTTCATCATCATGTAAATGCTCATTTTGCGATCGCTATAGGGGTATTGTAAACCATCTTACTCGCTTGCTCATGTGAAAAACGCCTTGCAATGCCTCGCGAAATGCTCCAATGTCGACACCGAGGGGTCGTGTCTTTTTCATCGCCTGATAAACCATGGAATAAACTCTTCCTTTCAAGGTCACAGGCTCTCATGACCCTGCTTAAGAGGCCTCCTCGTTATCGTCATGCGCTTGCTCATCCTCCTTCCCCAAAGGGCTTTTCACCTTCGACCGCTGACCTTCTGCCTTCGCCATCCCCGAACGGGTCCTAGCCGTACTGGGCGGCGTTTGCAACGAGCTCGGCCGTCTGAGGCTTGTGCTGTATTACCGCCTCTCTTCTCGGTCAGACCAGCCGGCGTGGAGCTCCTTGAAGGCGTCTGTCGCAGCAAATTCAGCGGCGGCATAGGCGAAGGCGAGGTCGGCGCCATGCCATCTTCGCGGTCATCGTACTCGTAGGCTTCATCGTAGGGCAAATCCTGAGCACGGGCTTCCGGCTCGAGCTTCGGCGCTATGCCTAGCGATGGACGTGGCGAGGCCATGCCGCGGGGGTGAGAGACGTATTCTTCGCCGCGCCGCTTCACAGGGCTCTCGTCGTAAGGATCGAAGCCGACTCTCTCCACTGCGGTTTTCCTTATGCGCTGACGCTGGGACTTGTCGAAGCCGGCGCCGGCTGTGGCGGAGTCTTCGAGGAAGAAGTTTAGTAGCTCGTCTTCGATGGAGAGGTGGGAATCCTGTCGAAACTGCTGGAGTGCAGTGAGCTTGATCAACATTTCGAGCAGGGAGAGTGAGGTCTTTAATCGGGGGCCAGGATGATTTTGTGGCGAAGTAGAGTTGGTGAGTTGTCGTTGTGTAGTGGCTGGTGGTGGGGTACCAGCGGGAGAAGCGGAGACAGAGGAGCGGAGATGGAGCTTTGAGAATGCGCCAGTAAGAGGTTCTGTTGAGGCTTCTGGGCCTGATGGTGTTGGACGGTGGGAGTAGGGTGGTGTGCTAGGCTCCAAATCCTCACCTTCGTCTTCACTCTCTTCAGTGAAGACCTCTAGCGCCATCCATTCTGGATCCAAGTCCGCTGGAAGTCTCCATGGCTCTTGCGCCCTCTGCGTCTGTGTGGCAACGCCTTGTATTTCTTTCATAGGGGTGCCTGCGTTGCTCTCCCGCTCAAACTGCGCATCAATTTCCCTCTGTACATCCACACCGTTACTCGATGCAGAGGTAGGGCTGCCAAAGTAGCTGTCGTCGTCTAGAACAGGCTCCACATCTTCTCGCCTAAGCATTCGCCTTGGCGGCTGGGCATGGACGTCTCTCTTCAACAGCAGCACTGGACTGTTGACTTCACTATCCCCACCATTCCTAATATCTTACCTGTGTCGGCGTAGAAAATTTTGCTTGCTTCGTGGATAGGCACTAGATCGCGAATACCTGCCTGCGCCACATCCTCAAACGGGCCAGGTTGGGGTTCATCATCGTCGAAGGTATGCACACGGTCATCGTCCAAGTCTTCGATGAGGAGAAGCTGATAGGCATATTCTGCCGCCTTTGCCGTCGCCTCGCATGGTCTCAGTATCTTTCGAGGGCAGTCCGTTACTTATAGACTGTGATTGCTCACCAGGCAAGCTGTACAGCTGGTCCAGAGGGACTCTCACAAGCTTTATGCGCGCCTTGTGAATGACCTCTTTCCAAGTAGTCTCTCGTATCTTCGCATCCTCGCTCGCCATGCGGTTTGCATGGCCTGCAAAGAGCATGTAGAGACTCACAGTCCATGTCGGGCCAACCTGCTGCCTCCCGTTTGGCTCGGCCGTAAACTTGCTATCGGCTGCGGTAAGGAAGGTGGACGCTTGCAGCAATCGACTTGGACTGATGGTGCCAGAAAGCTTGGTCGAAAGATTCACACCGGAAGTAGTAATCGCAAGATTGATGAGCGGAATGGCGTCTCCACTCTCTCCAACAGGGCCTTGATATCGGCGATGATGGCTTTGAACTCATCTTCACATTCGTCCCTGCCCTTGGCTCTGCTACTCCCTCGTCGGATGAGCTTCTCCTCCTCGGCAGCTTCGCCTAATCGGGTTCCAAGACGTTGAATCTCGTATCGAATCTCCTTGGTCAGGTTGACTGCGGACTCCAGACTAGTGTTGCCTCGCGCAGAGATGAGCTCGATCATGTCGATGGCAGGGCTAATGATGCGGATCTTCGACTCCAGACGGATTTGAAGAGCCTGAAGCTCCGCGTGAGCCTTGGATTTGGGAGATTCCCGGAGCAACGGCTGCATTGCTTGATGGCATAAGTGCTGGTGATGGTGATACCGGAGCGAATGGCGAAGTTGAAGGTCTGGGCCGTCACGGCTTTCAGGAAGGCATCCATGTTGAGAGGCTGGCGACCAAGTCTAGTCCAGCTCAGGCGATGACGACGATGTTGCTGTTCACGATGAATCAAGACGTCGGTGAGTCAGCCAGCTGGGCAGAGATGATGGTGGCGGGTGCTGTTGGTGGTGATGATGATGACGTTGGGCATCGTTGTGATGTTGGTGCGAATGCTGCAACTTTGCGCGGGGGGGTTGCTCAGATGGCGCCAGTGGTTAGTAGAAGACCATGTATTTCTCATGTAAGAAGAAGGATGGAACAGTAGGCCACCGCGCGCCACCTTGACGCGCTTTCACGTGCGGCACGAGCCACCGGGTGCGCCACACCCCACCGCGCCGGGCCCCTCCATGTTCTGTGTTCGATTTTGGTGCCCGAACATTCAAAAGTCGAGTGCAACCAATTCGCCCGCTTCACCTGGCGCCGCCTTTATACTCGCACCTCTGCTCCTGGGCCCCTCCTCCGCTACTCAGGCGCCATCTATCACTGCTTTCCGTACGTTGCGGTCCCGCATATTCTCCCGCCGACACTCGCACGTTGCGGCCGTCGGTGCCTTAAATTCGTGCGACGCCGAGTGACTCCTACCCGCTCCGCCCACTCTCTCACCGACACCGCTTCTCCGCCATGGCCAACCCGAACGGCGGCGCGGATGACTGGGAGGCCGAGGCCGACCAGCTCGCCCAGCAGACCCAGCAGATGAACATGCAGCAGCCACCACCACAGCAGCAGGGCCCGCCCGGCTTCAGCACCTTCACTCCCGGCGCCGCTAGCTTCCAGCCGGGCGCGGCCTCTTTCGTGCCCGGTCAGCAGTTCGGTCAGTACGGCTATGGCCAGCAGTACGGTGGGTTCCCGCAGTATGGTGGCGGCGGCTATGCACAGTACGGCCAATATGGAGGATACGGACAGGGCTTCCCGCAATACGGCCAGCAGCAATATGGCCAGCAATTTCAGCAACCACAGACACAGCAACAGCCACCGCCGCAGCAACAGCAGGCGTATGTTCCTCCGCAGCAGCGACAGACGCCCATGATTGCTAAGAGAGGTGAGGCTCTGCCGACCGCGGCTCCTCAGCCGAAGCCCGCCGCCCCTTCACCAGCGCCAGCAGCGAATGGCACCGGCCCTGCACCTGTTAAGAGCCTCTCCATTGGTGCACAAGAGACTGGAGCAGCTCCCAAGGTGGAGAAGTCTGCTGGTGGCACTAAGGTCATGTCTCTGGGCATCGCATCGCCTCCACCAGCCGCAGCCGCAAAGAAGGAGGGCTCAGAAAAGACTGCACCTGCTGCTGGCACCAAGGCATCCGCCGCAAAGGCTATGGAGAAGACTGGAGATGCGAGCACCGCCGCTAGCGGGAACACCTCGCCTACAGCCTCCGGCCGGTCGACTCCAACGCCCGCAGAAAGGAAAGCTGAGGCACGACGAGCGGACTTGGTCGCACAGGAGCAAGCCCAAGAAGTTGCCGAAGAGGACCTGGAAGAGATGTACGGCAAAGAGCACGTCAACGTCATCTTTTTGGGCCACGTCGACGCCGGAAAGTCAACCCTCGGTGGCGCCATTCTTTACGCCACTGGCATGGTAGACGAGCGTACCATGGAGAAGTACAAGAAGGATGCGAAGGACCTTGGCAGAGAATCTTGGTATCTCTCATGGGCCCTTGACCAAACGAAGGAGGAGCGCGCCAAGGGTAAGACGGTCGAAGTCGGCCGTGGTTTCTTCGAGACGGAGAAGCGTCGCTACTCTATCCTTGACGCACCAGGCCACAAGAACTTTGTCCCCAACATGGTCTCCGGCGCCTCGCAAGCCGATGTCGGTGTTCTGGTCATCTCCGCTCGTAAGGGCGAGTACGAGACTGGATTTGAAAAGGGTGGCCAAACCCGCGAGCACGCCGTCCTGGCCAAGACCCAGGGTGTCAACAAGCTCGTCGTTGTTGTAAACAAGATGGACGACCCGACGGTAGAGTGGAGCGAGGACAGATATAAGGAGTGCACTACCAAACTCACTGTGTTCCTTAAGGGCTTAGGATACAACCCCAAAACCGACTTGACATTCATGCCGGTTGCGGCACAGCAAGCATGCGGTATCCGCGACAGAGTACCCAAGGAAACTGCCGCCTGGGCTCCCCAGTACCCCTCCCTACTTGAATATTTGGATGGCATGCAAGCACTCGAGCGAAAGGTCGGCGCACCCTTCATGATGCCTATTGCCGCCAAGTACCGCGAGCTGGGTACCATGGTCGAGGGCAAGATTGAGGCCGGTGTACTGAAGAAGGAAGTCAAGTACCTGATGATGCCTTCGCGAGCAGAAATCACCATCTCCGCCCTCTACGGCGAGACGGAAGACGAAGTGGAGCGCGCCATGACCGGTGAGCAGGTCCGACTGCGCATCAAGGGTGCCGAAGAAGAAGACATCTCCCCGGGATTCGTGCTCTGCTCGCCAAAGCGCCCCGTCCACTGCGTGACCTCCTTCGAAGCCCAGATCCGACTGCTCGAACTCAAGTCCATCCTCTCCGCCGGCTTCCAGTGCGTCCTGCACGTGCACTCGGCAACAGAGGAAGTCACCTTCGCCAGCCTGCTGCACAAGCTCGAGCCCAAGACGAACCGGAAGAGCAAGAAGCCGCCGGGCTTCGCCAAGCAAGGCATGAACATCATCGCCCGGCTCGAGGTCATCGGCGGCGCCGGTGCCGTCTGCGTCGAGCGTTTCGAGGACTACCCGCAACTGGGTCGTTTCACGCTCCGAGACCAGGGACAGACCATCGCCATTGGTAAGATCACCAAGCTTATCACGGATATGTCGCAAGTCGAGAGCCAGAACGCTGCGGCTTAAGCGGGCTTGCGAAGAGGTTTTCTGGAAAATTTGATGAGGAAGGGGGTTTTCTTGGCTTTCAGCGCTGTAGGAGACGCGCACCTGCCCGTTTTTCGTCTCTGTCGTCGAGATGTCCCCATGGGGACACCGAAACGATGTGCTTGGAAGGCTTCTTAGAAAGGGAGCCTGCTGCAGCAGAGGAAAAGGAAGGTTTTCATGATGATAGGTAGAGAACGAATGAGACGGATGTTTGCGAAAGAGAAAAGGGCCGATGCAGAGTGCGATTTTCACAATTGTTTTTAGACGGGGGAGTATATGGGATAGGTAGGATGACGAATGAAAGTACAATTTCTTTTTCATCAAAGTTGATCGCAATTTCTCTTTTTCCCATACCTATGTGCGAGCCGGCAAGAAAATGAACTTCAATCCCTCCTTTCCAACTTCCTAGCTACCAAAGCGTCTCATTCTGCAGTCGTCTCTCAAATTTCCAAGTCGAGAAAGGTGATCAAAACAAGACTACCCTCTTCTCCTATTCAGCCGCCGACGACGATCTCCCACAAGCCTGAGTCCCAGGCCGACTGCTCGAGCTCATAGGCGGAGGGGGCGGGAGGCTAAAATCCGCAAGGCTGCCTAGCCCTATACTACCCCGGGCTCCACGCGTCTGCGTCTGCGACCGCGCCTTGCTCGCCTGCGTTTCGGCAGCCTAGGAGGCGAGCTCCAAGGTGGAAGCGGCAAGGGCGAGCTCGGGAAGGTTTCGGGCCATTGGCTGAAGGGCTGTTTATGTTTGGTGAGGCGGGTGCGGTGGGTGAAGAAGGCTTTGAGGAGGAGGGGATGAGGTCCGGGCTGGGGTCGGGCTTGAGGTGAGGCGAGGGTGAGAGGTGGTGGTCTTTGGGTATCTTTGGGCGCGGGGGTGAGAGTTGTGTGCCTGCTACTGTGCTGATCTGAGAGGGTCGCAGAGGCGGAGGAGAGGAGGGGATGCGGTGTTCGTTGGCTTCGTCTGAAATTTGTGGTCGGTGTTGCTCTGTCGGCGTGGGTAGCTCGCCGGGAGGGTCCTGAGGCTTGCTCTGGGCAGCAAAGTCCGGAGGTTCCGGAGATAGTCTCTTTTCTGCTTGCTGCGAGGAAAGCACTCTCACTCCATCCTCTAGGTCAGAAGAGCCAAGCTCTTGAGATCGATCAGGGAAGCCGTCAAGGTCCTCTTCTAGATCCACATCCTCGTCATCGTCCGCACAGGTACTGTTGCTAACATACTTCCTAAGCATTCTGTTTCGCGAACGAGGCGGAACAGTGTCGGCACGCGACTGCTTGTGCGTCTCGAGATCTCGATCATTTTGCTGGCCTTCGTTCTGTATTCCCTGAAGATTATCGCTGCCGAGCTCCTGTGATGGATTCCTTTCAGCCACGCCACTTGTATCACCGACAGATGATTCGTGTTCTAAGTCCTCGATTGTTATCGTACTATTGCTGACGTGCGGTTCCAGTTTTATCTGGGTTTGCATCTGTGTCGGAGGTTGGCAGAAGCGAGCGGCGTCCCGATCTAAAGCGGACCACGCTGGATCATACGTGAGTTGGATGTCATCTCGATTATTGTACTCGTTTTCCTCGCCGAACTCATCCACGCTGGAAATTATCGTCGCGGTATGACTCCTGGCGAGTACTGTTGGACCCTTCTTCGTCGTCGTCACGAAAATCGAACTCCGCATCCGATAGATCGAGATCTTCGTACTGCGAGTCTTGTACGATCTTCGTTCGCTTGGAAGCGGTCGAGGGAGGACCATTTGGCATGGCTTCTCGATCAGCCGGCATCGTCTCGTCTTGGGCTTTCTGGCAGCCATCGCCATCTGCTTGCCTCGTTACGGCAGACGTCCGGGTTTCACCTTCGCCTACACTCGCCAGCAGCCTCGGAGCTAGTTTGAATCTCACAGGAGAGATTCTTTGACTTTCTTGCTTGATTTCGGCGTCTGTCATTTTCAGTGGCGACCCTTGAGCCTTTCGCTTCTGCGATCCACGTGTACGATTCGCTGGGCTTGGAACGTTGACGTTGCGTTCCTTCAAGGGACTGCGTTCGAGATTTCGGATCTCTGTGTCCTCTGTGTTGATAAAAGCTTGCCGCTGGCCGGGCTCTGGGACGACGGTATCTCCGCGTCCTTGGAGAACCGCTGTCTTCGCGGAGTTTGAAGCTTAATCGCAGTTGGCGGCGTACTCTGAACAACTGGCTGAGAAGGACTCGTGAAATTGTGCTGGTAGAGCTCGCCAGTACCATCGACACGTGTTTCATACCCGCTGTCATCGTTCCGTGGCGTCCAGTCGGTACACTGTATGCCGCCTGCATTCCTTGCCCGCTGCCTTTGCTTTATTGCCTCCATACGACCGACATCCTCGTGCCCACTTGCATCAGATCCCACCATGGACGAGTCGGGTACTTGCCACCCATCTACGCCCACCGCGACCTTCGGAGACGGTTGTCGTCGCAAGATGGCCTTCGTCATCTGAGTGTAGGTCGTCTGTCCTCTTCGCGCTCGCTTTTCTTCCTCCGCTTCTTCGGTCGAGGCTCCTCATATTCATCATCATCCGTCTCAGCTTCCTGCAGTCCTCCAGGATGATGCTCTATCGGGGTTAGCCAGTGTGGATATTGCTGAGTAAAGGATGCCTGTGATTCAGTCTTTGGCGGCAGTGCAGGTGTCCTTCGTCGCACTGTCGCTCTCCTGTCAATCGGGAACTTCTTCTGCTTTGGAGCAGCTGCAAACGCCTTGTATTTCGGGCTCTCGCTCGACGTCATGTCTAGAGGATGGCGTACATGTTCTGGCGCTGGCCGTCCCAACTGCTAAACAGGTGTACAGCGAGACGCGTTCGGAAGACGCGATCCCGGTAGGCCGACGTGCTTGATGACGCGAAGGACTTTCGTGCCTCAGGCATTTAACACCCACCACCCCCTCATGGACCTTCAGCACTGACTCGCCTGGCCGCCCGTCCATCTCACCCATTGCACTTCACCTTTGGTGGTTAACAAGCCGCGGAGCGTATCAGACGACATTCTACATGAGGCCTTTACTGGAGCAGAGCTGCGTGCACCTCTACTGAACTGAAGCGAATGATCGTTTGGTGGCCCTCCAGGTTCGTGTCCTTGGGTTAGGCGAGTGGTGCAAAATTGCATGAGCGCTGAAGCTCTGCAAGAATGAACGCCCTCTCAGCTTCGAAGGAAAGGCTTGATTCATTGCCAACTGGAGAGAGGCCAAACGCTAGCGATGGTCCCTCTGCATTCGAAAAGCCGCCAGAGTACATCAAGACTTTCTACAAGCGCTACCAGAAGCTTGGGAAGTACGACGATGTTATTGAGAGCGACCTCGTGGATCTAGATGCAAGACCCGAAAGCCACTCCAGACTGTCCGCTCAGAAGTGTGGTGAAGATGTGATTAAGGAGCTTGAACAGCTACATCAGAAATTCAGCAAGTTCGTAGGACGATGCATGGAATGTGGCGAGTTGGACTGGAGCAACTGTAGGCATGCAGAACAGAAGTCGGCGTCAGTCTTTGAACTTGATCAGATACCGGGTAGGTCGGCCAACGCGCTCGAGTAGAAATGATATCTGAGACGGGTGAGTAGGTCTTTTCATTTACCCTAACTTGCTTCCTCCACATGTTCAGTCCAATCTCTTGGACAAGTTGTTACATCGGGACCTAGCGAACCCCGATAACCAGACCAACGTCCATCTGCATTATAATATATCCTATCCAGCATCACATCCTGACACAGACGAACCGGGCTCCTTCTTCGACCACACTGCAAAGAATCTGGACTATAGTCCGAAAGAGTCCATGCTGCCATCAACACCGAGCGTTTCCTCGACAAAAAGCTCCGCTGGATCACACTTGGCGGACAATATGACTGGACAGCTAAACAATACCCTCCCGAAGTACCACCAGATTTCCCCTCGGACATCAAGGCCCTCGTTGAAGACCTTTTCCCCATGAAAGCCGAAGCGGCAATCGTGAACCTGTACAGCCCGGGCGATGTCCTTTCAGTGCACCGCGACGTCAGCGAAGAATGTGCACAGCCGCTCGTATCGATCAGTGTCGGATGCGACGCCATCTTCATCTGTGGCCTTGAATCACAGGAAAAAGATCCAGACCACGGGAAAATCGCAGCTATCAGGCTCCGCTCCGGCGATGCATTGTTGATGAGCGGCGAAAGTCGCTACGCTTGGCACGGAGTACCGAAAGTGCTGCCAAATACTTGCCCGGAATGGCTCCAAGACTGGCCGGCAGTCGGCGAGCACGCAGAGAGATTCCGGGACTACAAAGGCTGGATGAAACGGAAAAGGATTAATCTGAATGTGCGACAGATGTTCGCGTCAGAAGCGAATGACGACGCTGGCGTAGGCGAAATGTCGATGCCGAATGGCGATTAAGCGGAAAAGAAAGACAGTTACATCTGCTTTTACAGGGGTGTCGAAAATTTTCCTGTTGGGGCTGGATTATTTGACTAAACATGGCTGAGGTGTAAGGGGCGCTGATTCCAAGGCCTCAACGAAAGGGCTGAAAGCGCAGCGACCAAAGTAATGCATCCAGTAATGCAAGCTGAATTCTGGTTGGTGATTGCTGTTAGAAACTACGTGACCGGAACGCATTTGCCACAGAGAGGTAGCAAAGCTGCTTTTCCCTTTTCCAATTTCAAAATCATTCGCAGGCAGCATGTCAATAAAACAGCGGACAATATACTATGCTATACAAACAGCGCTCGGCAATTGAAAGCCAATGTGACATAGGTTCTGCCTGTACTTGTGTGTCAAGTGGCTCACTGAAGCAACATCTCTTCGAAGTTATCTATCACGCGGGACCGAGTGTCATGTTCTATTGCTTGCAGGAGGAAATGTTCATCTGATCATTCAATGTTAATATATAATCAATCGTCTGAAAACTCTAGCCAACTTGCTTTGTGAAGGGATAGCTGCTGCAGCGATTGCAAGGTGCTTAATCTTGCAGATCACCATGATCTGCACAGCCTGTGGTCTTCACCCTCAGTGTAGTACTCGGCGCCTACTGCTGTTTTGGCGTACAGCAGATGAGATGGATCATATTTGTTCTTAATCGACAAAAGCTCGTCGTAGCTCTCGCCGTAGAAGACTGATTGCCAGTTGGGTTCCTGCAAGTCTCCTTCGTTGAGGTATGCATGAGGTCCGCTGACGACGTTGTCGATGGCCGGGAGCAGAGTGGTGGTCATCAGATCGGCTTGGGCCACCATCTCTGACCACGGTTTCTGAAAGCTCCAAGGGCTACAGGAGTGTTGGTTAAAATTTCAACAGGATAAAAGACAGAAGCTGACTGAGTAGGCTTACGTGGTCACAACGCCGACAATGGTAGAAGAACGCCATGCTGGCAGGACTGCGTTGGCGACATCTCCAACACCTTGGATGAGACGTTCAAAGCAACGCCTATGAACTGCGCCCCTGAGTATTAACAAATTGTAGGGCGTTGGTAAGGTTTTGGTTGGCCGCATCGTCGGTCAATGTGGAACGAGGGATCAAACGTCCTCCGTACTGGGCGATGCCAACGTCGATTGGTTGGTCAGGGTTGGTCGTGCCTTCGAAGTATGTGAGGAATCGGTCGAAGTCCGTGTACTCTGAGGTGAAGTTGATGTTGAGAGAATCAAGCTTCATCTCTAGCGGCTTCATCAATTTTTCCAGCTCCGTAGAACTCATGTTAGGGGCCGTGGCTGGTGATATCGTCAGTAGGCGGCCGTGAAATACCACACAACTGTAATGCCTAGGTCGGTCAGCTGTGGTAAGAACGAATGGAACCAATTTATGACCTCGTAGTGCGTAGCATTCGCAACGTAAGAGGCGTCGTAGTTCAGGGTCATGCTGCTGAAGGCATTGTCAGGATGAGCTTTATACTTCATCGACAGCGTGACGGCGAAAGTTCCGGCCCCACCACCAGACATCGCCCAGTGGAGGTCCTGGTTTTGATGTCTGTTGACGATCAGACGCTCGCCCTCTGAAGTGATGACTTCGATCTCCAAGATCTGATCGGCTGCCAATCCATGTAGGGAAGCCAGAGGCGAGTGTCCGCCGCCTTGAGAATAACCACCAGATATTCCAATCGAAGGACAAGTGCCGCCAACAACGTGCAAACCAGCTGTGTCGGCTGCCTTGTACGCTTCGAGAGCTTCGACACCAGCATCCATCTTCAGGGCTTTGCCTGAGTAGTGCGTGTCGTCCCAGCCAATGACTTTAATGTCTTTGAGATGGTGCATCCATAATCCAAGGGCCCCGGCCCCCGTCGATTTACCGTTGTAGCTGTTGCAATCAGCTTTGAGCGTGCATTGACACCGCAAAATGCTTACTCGTGCCCAGTGTTACGAACGACAAGGCGGATATTGTGCTCGGAAGCAAACTTGATCCCAGCTTGAACATGTTTCGCGGTAGCTACATCGACTGCCAAGAGTTAGTTGCTGAGGGAATAACGGATTCGGAGCCCATTGGATTGCACAACTTACTCGCGTATTGTATATAGGTACCAACTACGCAGGGAAGCTGGCCCGCCTGGAAAGGGTCGCAGCCTGGTCGTGAATTTAGCGGCAGTGACACGGATCTATACGAGGTGTACTGACTGCGATTGGCAAAGAAGGGCGCCGTAATTGACGAGGAGCTGTCGATGTGAGTCCCTACTTTAGTCCATGTATCACGAAGCTCGGTGCAGGTAGCATTATCGTAGTTATTCCAGGAGTGATAACAAGGGCTTGCCGGTGGTATCGTAGCAACAAGACGGCCGTCGACAGTCTGGTTCAGGCTATCCCAATCTTGTTTGCTCGGCCAGCAGTGGTCGCCGGGGAAGCATTTGCATTCTGTATGGGCATGACAATGTTTGAAGAAGGGTGGAGTATGATCGAAGTGCCTGCCGGGGCAATCTTGGTAGGCGGTCGCCGTCGCCAATGCCGCTGAGCATGTGGCGGCGAGGAGCAGCCGTCCGTAGCCGTGTATCATCATCATCTGCGGTTGGCAACAAGCAATTGCACTTGATGGATGAGCGCACTGGAAGCAAAGGCGTACAATGGATGACAGAGGTCTTATAACGATCATGGCCGGGCACTTCTTGACCGCTACACGCAGGATAGCTTGGGAAGGAGTTCCGCGAAGGAAGGAGCACTGTATCCCTCGCCGAGGATTTTCGCAGTCACTGCAGCCAATTCGTCTGATGATTGGATAAAGGAATTCCGGTCAGAAGCAGCAAAAACGCAGCTGGTCGGCAACAATCCTGCGCGACAGGGGTTTAGATTGACCTTGGCGAGAAGGAGCGAGGAGCTTTACTTCCTTACGCCATCTCGTCGAAGCAGACCACAGCATGCCTGCCCTGTCTCGCCTGCGTACGTACTGTATGCGATCATCCCTCAGTGCATACTATAGGCGGGCAGTACTCTGATCGAAGGAGTAATCCATACGTCACCCACTGCTCCTCGCGGATGGGCCGCCTCGTTGCAGGATGCTGCCAGCTCCCGGGACCTGCATAATGCGCATGGTCTAGCAACATTGATCCAGTCGGCTATCCACCTTCGTATCCCCATGACCCTTCATCTTCTCGTGCATGGCCTGAGCGGGGTGACGCCAATACCCAGCAGGATGCCCCTCGATTAGTGCAAGCCATTGCCGACCATGATGGCAGTCGCCGTTGCCCTTTCCATCTGGTCCTTTTGCGCATCCACCATACAATTTTGCCACAGAATCGCCTACTTTGTAGGCAACGTTGCAGTACTCTGCACCTAGACAATAGTATTGAAGCTCATCTGACCACCTGGTGATGAAGTAAGCAGCTAGTGTAAGACTAGTAATGCCTATCTGCTAGACGATTGAATTATTGTTCCTCGCTTCGAAAAATCAGGAAATGAGATTGAGATGCATGTAGGATGGTTCGTAGCTTATATTTGTTCCCTACGTACACGCCACTAGTTACAGTATTAGAAAGCTTGGTAGCAGAATCTTTCGAACCTTCCGCGCTAACCACAATGCAGCGTTGCCACGGAATGGCAATGATCTCCGCTAGAAACGCTTATAGAGGCGCGAGCGTGACTCTGGGCCTGCTGAAACCTCGGCTCTCATCCGCACAAGCAAGATCATAAGTTGTGCGGACAATGAGTTTGCCCTCTGGTATACTAGTCGCTGGACACGGAATGCCCAAAGTGCTGTTAGACACCTGTCCGGATTGGCTATAGGACTAGCTAGCAGCCGGTGAGCATGTAGAGATTCTAAGACTATAAAGGCTAGAGAAGATGGAAAAGGATAATCTAAACGTACGACGGATATTTGCTTTTCAGAAGCAAACAAACAAATGGTGACACTGCAAATGGCAAACGAAGAAGTGTATGAACGGAGAATCTCTCCCAACCATCACTACGACGACATCTTCGAGATAGGTCTTATTGCTGCATATAGCAGTCATCGTGGCAGGGACGAAAATGATAGTAGTTGCTTGAAGCTTGCCGCAGGGCAGCGAAACAGACAGTAGGTCTGATACAGCGGCAACGGGTCACACCTTGTAGGAGAAAAGAATGCAGCAGTCGAATTCCCCATCATGGCAATGAAACTACCTATGGTAGGCTTCCAAGTTGGCATGACCATAAGCGTCCTTCGATGAACAGATCTACGCTAGACCGTAGCGTCTTGTCTCTGCTCACCTAGGACATGAAGAGGCAGCAGCGATGGGAAAACGTAGGTTGTCAATTTGGGTAGGCAACGGTACAAGAGTGAGATCTGTTCAGATGGCTGTAAGAAGAAGGCTTAGCCTGGCGTTTCGCTTCACGTAAATTGAGTGTGAAGTTGATATAGCAGCGCCAAGAGCGTGTGAGAGTAGCAACTGAGACGGTGGATTAGGCTGTGGTGGATGACAGTGTGTATTCAAAATCACCTCAATCCAAAAGACAGAGGAAGCCGCGTGGCATTTGAATGGGAGCGAGTCGTGAGGGACGAGGTGTTGCAAATGTGAATAGTGTCGAGCTACGATATGAAAGAGTCTGAGAAGTGGGCGGCTCCGTTTCCGGAGCTCCGCACCTTGGCAATTGGTGAAGCTTGCTAGCGTTATCTGTACCTAGGTATGCACAATGGTGGCACAGGGTAGGAATATACCTAGGTATAGCGGAGGGTGTGAACCTTGACTCTGCATTCCATCGTCCCAATAACGCACCTTGGGACTTTTCCCCGCCAGCAGTGTTGCGGAAGAGACAAGGTGACGCGTACAATTTCAAGGACATTCGCTACCTAACCCTCAATTGGCATGTTTTCTGATTGGATACAAGGTTTCAACTTCACCTCCGGTTCTCCACCACAGACACTGCATGGGGCTGCAGAGTAGGGTTGGAGCGCACTAGCGACTCCACCATCTGTTCATGCGTGGGACCCTACCTTTTAAGGTACCAGCATGACAGTTACTTCCTCGACGGTTGCCCAAACAGCGTGACCCCATCATCTAGGGAAGGATGCTCTCTGCTGTGGCCTTCGAACGAGGGCCTCTTTCACATTATCGCTGCCATGGCGCCGGCCTTCACGATTGGCTGGGTTTACAATCTCAGCAGCGTTCCTGAAAGCTCAGGTGCATCTACCATCATCGCGGTCGCTGTTGCTTTTTCGATATTGTCGCTCTTCGCGTGCGCCTTGCGTCTCTACTGCAAATTGGTCTTTATGAGAGGCGTTGGCCTCGACGACGCCGCAGTACTCAGCAGTTTCATACTGGGTACCGCGTACTGTGCCAATACCATATACCGTGCGTCTGCAAGGGATCAACTCCGAAGAGATGATACCATAAGATTAGATGGCTGATTGCAGCGTACAGAGACAAGATGGGGATTTGGCCTTGACGATGATCAAATCCCGAAGGAGAACATACTGGAGTACTCTAAAGTCAGACAGGACGGCTGCGTGGATTCGCACGACTGGGCTAATGCATTCAGGTTCAATACGCTGGCGGGCCCCTCTACGCATTGGGAATCCTTGGCTTTAAGCTGTCACTTTTGTCGGTCTATCATCAGCTGGCTGGCTTCAAAAAGCTCTATCGGAGTATTTTGTGGGTGACCATGGCACTTGTGACACTCAACTCGGTGGCATTTGCCTTCGTCTTTGCCTTCTCGTGCGATCCGGTAAGATTGTACATCGAATCCTAACCCTCAATGCTGATTGCTCATTGCTGAACAAATTCTGCCTACTTCAAGCCCGCGAAGGTCTGGAACAACGACATAGCTGGGAATTGTGTGAATGAAGTCGCCTTCTACTTTGGTGCGTAAATTTGCGAGGTCATTGCTCCAGAAAGTGTAGCTAACAGATCTCCATCGCCCAGCCATTTCGGGTGTGTGAGGTCGTCGCAGAGACAGGTTCCTTGTGCGGAACTGACCCTTTGCCATAGGTGCTACTATCGGCCTTGATCTTCTCGTCATCGCGCTACCGTTTCCAATCATCAAAGGCCTCCAGCTCGATGCTCGGAAAAAGGTAACACCCAGATTCATGGTTGCCAACTCATCACTTGCTCAGCTAATGCGGGACAACACAGATTGGTCTTGGAGCTTTATTCGGCCTTGGAATCTTCGTCACCGTTGTCCAAATCCTGCGCGTCGAGAGTTTTGCGAAAATTAAAGGCTATACTGATTCACAACAGCCAATCACTTGGTCCATGATCGAGATTCATGTGGGTTGCCTCGTGGCTTGCATCCCGACGTACACACCACTACTGAGAAAGCTAGGTCACAAAGTCACTCGCGACTATCGACACAATCACAGTGCAGCCTTTCGTGTCCGCAGATGGACGGTCACGTCTGGATTGGAAAGTATATCTCACCGGTTGAGCGGTACGCATTCGGCAGCGGATGAAGCGCAGGCTCCCGTGGATATGAACAAAAGCATGACATGCGCAGACGATGAGCTTGCTCTCTGGGATACAACCCCAGAAAGATGCCAAGCTGAGGTGTGGGTGAGTAAAATGACATGAGAATCTACCGCGATATGAAAGCTGATGGGGGCATTTGCCTCATACAGGCAGTGCCGAACGCATATCGCATGATGCCAGTGTCCCGTGACGGCAAGTCCATCGACGAGGACATCCATGCTGGCCATTCTATGGAAGCAAAGGCAACCCCAGTACAGAGGGAAAACGAAATCACTGTTACGCAAGAAATACGCATCACAGACGTTGCATAGGTAGGACCTGAAGATTGCCCAGCTGGTCGTCCTCATATACGTCATCGTGAGGCTTTCGCGTCTCCGTTTGCTCATGAAGACAGCGGCTGTAGCTGACGTGTGGGCGCTCAGCGCCTTATGACCCCAAGGTTTGAATTCGAGAAGAGAGACCTAGCCGGTCTCGCATGTGTGGGTGCGGCTCAACGTGGAGCCGACATGTTCGAACCCGTCAAACTCCAGGATTGGCTGCATGGCATAGATTTTGGCAATCCGCACAAGAGCAGTCGAAGCGGCGCGGAGCTCTGTGAGTGCGTGATGTTGGCTCAAATGTCCCGTGGAGAGTTGGGGCGCAGAAGCTACATATGAGACTCCCGCTGCTCCACCGATTGAGGAAGCGGTGAAGTAGAGTCGTGCTATATGATGGCGTCAAGCCGAGAGACAGATAGACACGTTGAGAAGATGGGACGTCTTAGACTGCGCATCAGAAATATCAGGGGTCACGCATCTACATCTTAGAAGCGAGAAGGCCTAGTGTGAGTAATAGTATATTTGTACAGCATAATACATATCCATGGTCTATTTGATCTTCTTCGCCTTCAACTTTATCTGTTCATCGTTGACGAAGATTCCCTTGCCTTTGTACGGCTCAGGCCGCCGCCACTGCTTGATCTCGGCGGCGAACTGCATCACGACTTCTTTCTCGACACCTTCCAGAAGGATTCTGGTCGGCTGTGGCGTGCTGGCAGTGACCCCTTGTGGCACACCGAGTTCGATAGGATGCGAATATCCCACCTTGAGAGAGACGAACTTCTGGCCCGGGTACGCAGGTTGTTTGGTGACTGCCTTGTCTTCGATGGTTGCTCTGTAACCTACGCCCACCAAGCGGAGGATTGCTGTGTGCCCTTCACTGACACCCAAGATGTGGTTCTGGAGATCTGCTCGTATCGTGCCTGTCACCCAGATATTAGCACGTGTATGCGGCGTCTAGCGCGCATGTGCGCCATAACTCACCCCACATAGTTCTCTGTTGTTGGTCCTTCTCATTCAGCACGCTAAGTGTCTGCGTTCGATTCTCTTCATTGCCGACGATGCTCATATACGGCGGAATGGTAACGCTCATCTTGCCTCTAGGCCCTGTGATCTCTGCCACTGACTCTGGCTCTTGCCGGCTAATGTTCATCCCTTGACCCTTGGATGGCATCTGCATGACTGTGAATGTGACTTCCGGCGGAAGTGACAGAGGCGCCCGGCCAATCTTGGAGCGACATTGGGATGTGGTCGAGAAGGATGAGGTTTGCGCCGGGAATCCTTTTGCGAAGGCCGGGGCGAGGAAGGTCGGTACTGCAGCGTCGTTGGTTCTAGATGTATCGAATATTGACCGCAGGGCCCGCGATGAGCCATTGCGACATATGGGGCGTGCCATTGCGATTGTAGTGTGACCGTGCCTGGCCAACGCAGCTGGTATGGTTGTTCTCAAGGAGCAGCACGAGGTTTCGCGAGTAGACCGGTCCCCGCGCGGGAGCTTCCGTCTCCCGGCTGCTACCCATAACGCGTCCGTTGATCTCCAGCGCGTCGACTGCCTGAACTTCACCTGGCGCACGACAAAACGCCACATGACGCAAAAATTAAAGCGAACCCCTCGACTTTGCCATTAAGCACGAGTGCTGGTCTAGAAGGTATCACGTGTTGCTAACCAGCGTTTCTCAATCACACGCTTGCATCAAACATGCCCAGAGCAGTCTAGCTTCAAAAGGGCAATTTCAAGACCTGTCTTTTTGAAGCCTTTCAATACTGGTTGAACCATTTGAACAAAATCGCCACTGATTCCAACGCCTACAACACGACGATTGACAAAAAGATCAACCCCTTCTCCCTCTGTCACAGAGATTGCTTTCACCAATCTTCACCACTTGAGTCGTGGTTCCAACAACCTCGACGGCATCTTCCACGTCCCTTCAACAACGTCGGACTCGGCGATCAGCATCACGATGCTGTCGTCGCAAGTCATCTATTTGCTTTCCGGCTACTCTTTTCTTCCGGCTACGCTAACACTTCAACTGGACTCTGCCCGTCATGGCAAGTAACTGCTCTACTCATAGGTGACATGCAGCTGACCAATAACAGCTCTCCATGACTCGTCTGGTGCCTACGACATTACGGGAGACTCTGTTCGGCAGACCTTTGCCCGATAGCATCAAGGGAACACTCGACCGTCTGAAGAACCTTGAGACGCAGCCTTCTTGCGTTCGGGTTGCGACCGCCGGATTATTCCATAGCTGTGCCCACCTGGACGGTTCCGTTCTGCCGGATGGCGACGAGGCATCTGGTAGCCCTGACGCCTTCATCATGGAAGAGGTCGACGTGTATAGCGCCCGTTTGGCCGTCTGCGAATGGAGTGTTGCGAAGCCGGCATTAGTGCCGTCCGCATGCAAAGATTTTGTGCCCACTGTCATCACAACCAAGAAGAAAGTGTTTGGCTGGAGCTTCTCTGGACAGACAACTTCAAAGCAGCTGTACCCGCAATACGACGCCATCACTCGTGCACAGCTTCAAAGCTGCCGGTCGAGCCTTGCCGACAACGACAGGACATGGACCAGCTTTTCGAACTCGAAGCAGAATGCCGTGGCGATGTGCCATGCGATGCGTGGCGAGGTGGAGCGAAACGAGACGATCCATATGTACAAGGTCTTTGCTTATTCCATGGCGGACCTGGGAACCGCGGTGTCGCTATCCACAGAGGAGCTCGAGGATTTTCGTGCAACCTTCAAAGAGCTGAAGCTTGCCATGCGTCAGAGCCATCTTGAAATGGTGCAGAATGATGAACAGCGCCGTGAGAAGACAGTGAAGCTTTGGGCGGAATGGGAGGCTCGGATGGAGGCCGATCTGGAAGTTCTTCGCGCAGCGGTAAATGGTATCGCCAAAAGTGCCAAAGAGGCAGGTACGGATGTCTCCAACAGCAAGCGCTACGCCCAAGAAGCCCTTTCTTCGGTGCACGACGGCATTGGCGCACTGTCACTTCGCCAGAAAAGAAGTTTTGATGGAGGCAGAAGACGGTATAGTCCAGTACGCCCAGGCTGTCGGTTACCTCAACGAGGTAATAGAACAGGGGATCACTCAGGCGCTGTTGAAGGCAAATCTGAGTTTACACACTACCAACTCGTTGGTTCTTGGACTTGCATGCGCAGATGGCCAACGTCAGCCTGCTAGTGCAGAACATAAGCATCGCTGCCCTTGACGCAGAGCGCTTGCACGGTAGCATAAGGTCTATATCCGAGCTCGTCACGGTCGAGTGGGCCGGCTTGCTGCAGCGCGCGGCGAACGTCGTGATATACACGATCATCATCGCCCTTCTGAGTATCGGCTGCTGGATGAAGGTCATGGGACTGGTCGGCAGCATCTGCGCTTCGATCGCGACCGGTGCGATTGCTGGTAGTCTCTTGACGACCCATTTTGACCCCACGACAATGATTGAATATCTACCTCCAACTGCAGCGATATCGATGCTACTGACCTATGCGGGACTCGGCACTGCTGCCTCTGCACTTCTCGCAGGCATTCTTGGCTGTCTTTGTCGTCTCTTCACAGGCAAGTGGTTCCCATGGCGTACCCTGCAGTCGCCTAGGCAGGTTGACGATGACGGCCACACTGCTGAACCAAAGTCCGCTCTTCCCATCTGAAGTCCGCAGCTCTTTACAGCCGACCCAGTGCGTTAAGCCATTTCATGGAGTAGACCCTCTGAGGACCCATGAAAGCTGTTGATTCTCTTTTGCTATGCCCACAACATCTATCTTCTGACCACCTCTTAATTTCTTGTGATCCCGGCATTTGGCTTTGCGAAAATGAGCATCATACTGCTCAACATCATAGAATTAGATGGAGGGGTAAAGGTCGGAAAGGAAAAGTGAAATTCGAATCTAGCTTTGCCTGATGGCATGAGACATGAGTTATGAAATACAATCTATACTTGACCAAATGTATTGCTGTTGCGATCGCTTCCACTTTCGTTCCAAGCTTCGCAGTACTGCTGTGATATACTACTTCCATTTGGGAGAACATGGTAAGAGCTTCTGTGCAACAAGATCAGTATTGGCTCCGTAGAGCATGGTCTTCGCGGATTAGAAGTAGGAGGACGTGTCAGATAGATGCGCAGTCTACCCACGGTTTGATATATGAGGTAAGAGTCGTATGGGGTTGAAACATATTTGGATAATGCATGATCATCATTGCAGAGGTGCGTTTGTCCCAGAGTGAGATTTGACGTACCTGATCTGTGAACTCTCGCCATTTTTTCAGAGAGTCGTCTTGCGCAGTCGCTCTTACGTATTTCTTCCAGAATGTTCATTCTACTGCTCTGGAGACATGCGGCATCAGGCGGCACTTTGACAGTGAAGCTCGCCAGGAATGTTTGATGGTGGTGGGAAGAGAAGGGAGGATCGAATGTTGTTGGTGGGTGCGAAATTGAGGACAGCAGCGAATGACTAAGCTGCGCTTGGGCCAACGCCATCTCAGTCCTGGCCTGCACCTCGCTCGGCCTCTGGCTTAAAACCACAATCTATCCTATTGAAGTCGCGGATCACACCCTATGTCGATATGAAGCTGTAGGTAGCTAATTTCCTTGACTATTTGAAAGTATAAATCAATCTCCATTGCCATGCGGCATTGTTTGGGTTCTTTCGGCAGTTCTGCAAGGGTGAGCTATGTCGGCAGATGTGTTGCTGCTCCACTCCAGCTCCATTGTGCCGGCGAGGGCACAATGAGGGGGCATATGTAGGCTGCTACGGGCACTACAATTATACGTTTCACTTCCAGATCGAATCCGTCTGTCAAACATCATCTTCGACTTCCAAAAGCCAAGTCTCAAGTGGAAAGCAGGCATTGACTGGACGAAATGGCGCCACCGACCGCCATCGTTACTGGTTCATCTTCAGGAATAGGTCTAGCATTGAGCAAAGACTTGTCGCGGCGTGGCTGGGCAGTTGTACGTGCGGATGTCAATGAACCTTCGGAAAGCATAGAGAATTCCATCTTTGTGCGGACCGACATCTCTTCATGGGATCAGCAGGCTGCGCTTTTCCAAAAAGCCTTCGCATGGCAAAACCGCCTCGACTTCTTCGCCGCCAACGCTGGTATCGATGACCGCGATGACATCTTTAACTCCATTTCGATTGACCCTCAAAATCCGCCAAGACAGCCAAACATGAAGACTTTCGATGTAAATCTTACTGGGACCTACTATGGAATCAAGCTCGCCACGCACTATATGTGTCTTGACAGTGAGGCTTCAGGGAAGACGAAACCAGGAGGCAAGATTGTAGTGACTGCTTCAGCCGCAGGGATTTATCCTCTTCCATCTGTGCCGCAGTATGCAGCCACCAAGCATGGCTTGATTGGGCTTGTCCGCTCTGCCGCACCGGTAGCCACGCCCTTCAACATTCGCATCAACGCCTTATGTCCTGCAATGGTGGCCACTGGCCTGGCACCTCCGGGTCTGTTGGAGAGCTTCAAACCCGAGCAGTTAACCCCGATGGAGACAATGTTGAGAGGTTTTGTCGAACTGGGAAACCTCGATGGTGTGGAGAAAGCAGATTGGGTGTCGACTGGAAGAACAGGCGACGTTGTTGAGGGCAACATGCAGGAGCTGATTTGGCATGAGGCGCCTGAGAAGCCTGCTGCCAGCTCTTATATGGATGAAAAAGGCATGCAAGATTGGGCGCGAGCGTATGCTGAAAGGAACAGGAACTTTGCTATGCAGGATTGGATGAAGCAGAGCTAGTTTGCGTCATGTTCAAGCTTGCGAGTCTCAAGAATTCTTTGGTTTCACGTCGCACATGTACATAGAATGGTCTCTCGAAGAAACAGGTTCCCTTTCGGTCTGAGACCTGGGGAGATCTGGCAGACTGAAGACCCACATCACCTATCATCTCATGGCGGACCGCACAGATAGAGCGTAGATATCATTTTCGACGAGACGGTTACCCACATGAAAGACATTCGCAGCCCGGGAGCGAGACCATAATGTGCCAACAAGCTAGGACAGAAGGGTGTCGCAGTCGAGGCGAGGGAAGCCTCAGTGCGCACGGGCCAAGAGACGACTTCTTCGCACCACCATCCGTCTCGAGTGACCATTTTGAGTACGGCCATAGTACGTAGATAAACCATGGGCAAATCTTCGAAAGACAAGCGGGACGCTTACTATCGTCTCGCAAAGGAGCAAGGCTGGCGTGCCCGCTCAGCCTTCAAACTTTTGCAGCTGGACGAAGAGTTTGACCTCTTCGGCGGGGTGACTCGGGTGGTCGATCTATGTGCAGCACCCGGAAGCTGGTCGCAGGTACTTTCGCGTGTACTGATACAGGGCCAACAAGTTGGCAGAGCAGCTTGGGAGGACAAACGCCATCGGGAAATCCTGCGCCTTCGGGAACAGGGGGCGAATCTAGATGGAAGCGAAGAAGAAGAAGAGGAACCTCAACAAGAAGCTGCGCCGCGTAAAGATGTCAAGATCGTTGCCATTGATCTCCAGCCCATGTCTCCACTGGAGGGCATTACTTGTCTTAAAGCAGACATCACTCACCCATCCACTATTCCTCTGCTTCTGAACGCCTTGGATCCGGACTACGATCAGTCATCATCATCTACCGAGGCATCGCATCCAGTGGATCTAGTCCTTTCTGATGGCGCACCGGACGTCACTGGCCTCCATGATCTGGACATCTACGTGCAATCCCAGCTACTTGGGCCGCTCTGAACCTCGCCTTGTGCGTGCTAAAACCTGGCGGCAAGTTCGTAGCCAAGATATTCAGAGGAAAGGATGTGGACTTGCTATACGCACAACTGAAGATCGTCTTTGAGAACGTGACAGTCGCGAAACCAAGGAGTAGTCGAGCAAGTAGCGTGGAAGCTTTCATCGTCTGCACGAACTTCCGACCGCCACGCGGCTTCAAAGCAAGCTTGGACAACCCGCTAGGCGCAGGTCGAAAGCTCGAAGAGTCTCCAACTCACCGCGATGAGCGGAGCTTTCCTATCAGGACAAAAAGGGAAGATGGGGTAGTGGAGCTCGACCTCGGTCCTGATCCTGTCGAAGTACTTGCCGCCGACACGCAAGGGCTGGCTGATCGGTCGACACGTTGGATTGCTCCTTTCCTTGCATGCGGTGATCTGAGCGCATTTGACGCTGATGCCAGCCATAAGTTGCCGGAAGGCCACATAAGCCTTGATCCGGTGCAGCCACCTACCGCTCCACCGTATAAGAGAGCTCTTGAAGAGCGAAAGAAGATGGGAGGAGCATATGGCAAAGTAAAGGGCATGGGTTGATTGGTTCAGATTTCGAACAAGACACGATGTGGCCCAAGATGGTGTCGTGACACCGCTGGCAATGTCCTACGTCCAACAAGTCATGTCCAAGTGACAGCAAGTCTGGGTCTGCGATGGACCGAACACTGAAAATCCTGCCTTAGACCGCCATCAGCGTTGGCAGTACCAGATTACTATTGTTGCAATGAGGTCGGACCTGGATTTCGCGGAGGATACGACCAAAATCAAACGACGGCCGGGATTAAGACCTGCCCGCTTCAATCATCTTTCGGTGCATCTGGCCTACACATATGTCAAACCACTATAGCAGGTTCGGTGGAATGGCCTGCGCACTCCTGGAAGAGAATGGCTTGACGGTAGAAACCTTTTCTTAAGAGCATCTGAGGCAGGCGTTGCAATTCATTGTGCTTCGGCACTATCACAAGCAGCTTCCTAGGATAGCCTGAAGTTAGACAAGATGATAAAGTACACATGATATAGCTACACTACACCACTATCGCAGGCTTTCTTTGATCTAGGTGATGATCGCAAGTGGTTGTCAAGGCACTTCTTATACGGGTTGAACCTAAGCGTACGAGTGCAAACAATCGGCAAGGAGACAGGCCTTTTTATAATGCAACTATACCATCTCATGGCCACAGGTTGCAAGAAGCTGATGATCGTGCCATTAAGCCATTGTCTTTTTCTAAATAAAAATGTTTGACGTAGGAAGCAGGTAATTGATCTTGACGTTCTTGTCAACCGCATGACTCGGGAATAAGACGATTGGGTTTGCGCTAGTAACCAATGTCCGAGATTGGGGGACCCGTAAGCCTGGCGTCGAGCTTGTTTGCCGGCACCTGCCCAACCACTCAACTAGACACCGTAATTATAGCTCGACGGCAGCGCAATTCCGGGCGAGGAAATGCAATTTGAATGCAGCATGGCAATAACAATACCTACCTTTAGTGATACTCTCCAGAGATCCGCAATGTGCTTGCTTCTCGAGAGCATAATTGCTGCGGCCACAGGAAAGACGGTCAGATTACTATGCTCGTCCGCAGCTTGTTGGAGGCAGGCCTTATTATCGTATTGTAGAAAGACATTCAGTACTGTAAAGAAATGAGAGTAAAGGCGAGAAGCAGATTACAGCGGACGAGGCATTTCAATAACAGACACAGATGCATCATCTGCTGTAATCACTGAACCAAAGGGCGTTGTGACTGGTAATGAGTCCTGCTTCCGCATGGGTCGTACTACTTGCGCGGTGCTACGCACCGTCTACTATGATACGAGACACAGGAATCTGGTCACAGATGATGTTGTGCTGTGCTGGCTCCCAAAAAACCAATGACTTGCCGTATGGCAACTGGATGGGTTGCCGAGCTGGCGCTGCCGGTACCACTTGCCTGGCGGAAAGTCGCGTTTTTGTTTCATGACAGGTATGGCCAGCTGCTGCCATGCAATGTGCCGCTAACTAGGTAGCCAGCCAGACAGCGGCTTTCGCCACTCGTCATGGCTCTGAGGGGACATAGTCATGCTGTGGGACGACCAAAACATGTCGTCTCGTCAAGCACATCTTGTCCGCACCAAAGCAAGTCGACAAGCTGTAGCAAGACTGACAAGCACTGATGGACCAAGAGCACCCAAGAAATGCCGAGCCTCGCGGAGGAGATTGCGCTGGCCTTATACGCGACGCTGACACGAGCAATCAGCGAAAGAGGCAAAGGACCAGAGCAGAAGCGCGATCCGCCAACCGCGTCTCAGCAAATGGACAGCCGACGGCGATGGGGAAGTAGTGAGAAAATGGGGTGGTCGGCTCTCGCGTCCGTAGCCGTGGCGACCATGCTGACAACCTCCTCTGAGATGATCTCCACCAAGGCTCGAGCTTGGCATTAGCGCGTCGGAGACCTGCAAGATCCCGCATCACGTCCATGTTTAGAACAGATCCTCGCCTGTTCCGGTATCTCGATTGGGCAAAGTCAGCCAAATGAGAGCCGAGGTGGGAAGAGACAATTGCTGAAAACAGCTAGTTCCCGCCGTCCGTAGAGCGCCGGCCGTCTGAATTCACCTCAGCACTGGCCAGGACGCCACGGTGAGGATGGCGTTGGCTGGGCAAAAGCGTGGTGGGCTCAGGGGAGAAGCATGGCTGTCCCAGTCTATCGCTCTCGGCGCTGCCTCCAACCCTATAACGTCCTGCCCCCCCCAGTCTCACCAGTCTCCGTGCTTGTTGTCCCAGGTTACATAGGCTCCGACATCTGCAGTACATTTTCGTACCGTCCACTCGCTCTTCCACACCACCACACGCCGCATTTTCTAGTCCCGCATCCACTCACGTCGACAATCCCCGTCACATCCGATTAAAGCCAACCATCAAGATGCGCTCTTTCACCGCCCTCGCCTCTGCGGCTCTCGTCGCCGTCTCTTCCGCCAACATGATCAAGCGTGACGACGGCGCTTGCATGACCCAGGCCGAGGCCCAGCAGGTTGCCGACAACTTCCAGACGCTGATCGCCGACTACGACGCGACCGTCGCTGAGAACGCGCTGACTGCCGACTTCCACGACTACTCCGACTCCGTCAGCGAGCTGATCAACGCTGGCTGCCCTCTCCCCCAGCCGGTAAGCCGAGAAACCATTGTCTAGTCTGTGCCTTGCGAACAAGATGTATTGACTCTTTCCCTTGCAGCTCGGCGAGGCCACCTTCACCACCCGTGACTCTTTCATGGCCGCCCAGGGTGCTCAGCCCCCGATCAACTTCCAGCAGCTCAACATCTGGTACAACTGCAACACCGTCTTCCTCCGCTGGAACGCCGACGACCTGCAGCCGGAGCCGGTCACCGGTATCATCGTCGGCGAGTGCGTCAAGAACCCCGACCCCTCCTCTTCCCAGCCGTGGCAGATTTCCAGCCTGTACTCCGAGTTCAACAGCGGTGCCTGGTTGGTCGACGTTGGCACCTTCGTGCCGACCAACTGCAGCTCTTCTGCCCGCCGCTCTCTGCGCGCTTAGACGTCTCGTTCCGCGAGTCGTTAGGGCCAAATTACACTTCTTCGAACAGTGTGGTCCTCAAATCCTTTTCTTAGCATGCCAGGGGTTTCGGAAAGGAATGGACAAAAAAGATACCGGGACGCGGATTTCGGCGCTCCAAACCAGATTTAATGTAACTACGGCGGGTTTTGTATTCTACAGCATGTCATTCAGAGGGAAACATTTATTAGTGTATAGCATGCTTCCCTACTGCGATATGGCTGAAGCGCTTTTGATCGCTTATGGATTTGTTACGATACCATGTGTATATTTTGTGCTAGTCACTATTACTATTTCTCTTCGTTTCGAATTTCTCTCTACACTCCTTACTGATCTCTGGTTGACACCCCTTGCTTCGGTTTCCTGTACTTATCGTTATTGTATGTCCGCTGCTGAATGCTCGAGCATAGTGCCAAACCATGTCCATGGACGATCAAGGAAGAAGAATACGGTAATATGACTGAATAAAAAGGTACACTGTTCTATAGAATCCTATCCAAAGGCTCCTTCCCTGCGGAGTGATATCGTCTTACATGCAAAAGATTTCATTATCGTCTCTGCCGTTAGACAGAGACAGTCTAGTAGCCGATGTCGACCTGGAAGACAGATTAGCAACATTGCACGAAGCTCGGATTTCACAGGGTAGTTACTCACTGTTGTGACATCCTCAATAAAGTGCTTCTCACGGTAGCTGCGAGTGAACCACAGGTACCACGGCACGACGTAAGTCTTGATCGTGTGCCCTAACCAGCCTGCATCGGATACAGTGCTAACCACGCTCTTGGACTCTTCGAAAGCAACCTCGATACGGTGCTTGCGCAGCTTCTCATAGGCGTCGAAGGCCTCGCGCATGTTGCCGCCTGGGCGGCCCTTTTCGAGCCACTTGGTGAGGCAGCGGGAGAAGAGGACGGTGTCTTCGAAGACGATACCGGTGGATTCGCCCTGGGGAGGCATTGCGTGCTGCGAGGTTGAAGTCAGCTCTTGAATCTTTCTCGCCAGATGGAAATGCACTTACAGCAGCGTCACCGAGCAGCATGACACGGTTCGTTGACCACTTGCCGTGCTTGCTCAGCGTGTAAACAGGCCACAAGAAGAAGTCCTGTGCCTTTTCAATCAGAGGCTTGATGCAAGGGATCTTCGCATCGCCAAACCGCTCCATGAGCTGTCCCCTCGTCTTGTCGGCATCCGCGCCAACAGACTTCCAGCCGTCCCTGGAACCAACATCCGGAACCTGCATCAAACCGCCAACGTAGACCGAGTCGCCCTTTGAGCTGTGATATGAAGTGAGCAACATGCCACGGCGGGCAAAGTTGATCGCAGTGCATTCAAAGTGCACCTTGAAGTCCTTGTCGATTGGCGCGAAGCCGAAGGCGTTGGCGACACCGGAGTAGGTAGCCTTGCGCTCAGGCTCAACGTGCTTCAGACGGGTGACAGAGTGGATACCATCACAGCCCATGAGCAGCTCGCCAGAGGCAGAACCACCGTCTTCAAATTGCAGCGTCACGCCGTCTTCCTTCTCGTCGATGCTGACCGTCCTCTTGCCGCAGGTCATGGTAATGTTCTCCTGCCTGTTCACGGCCTCCAGCACACCCTTGAGGGCATCTCCGCGAGTGATGCGCAGAGCCTTGTATGGCGGGTCGCCAATACCCTTGCCCTCAGGTCCCTGGAAACTCGACTCTGCCAGCTTGCCGGAATAGATGTCGAAGACCTCGAGGTAGTCGATCGTGCGGCCGTAGTCTCTTTCGCGAATGATGGGAAGTGCACCGAGGTGGTCCAGCATGCGCAGAGCATTGGGGGTGAGGTTCACAGCACCACCAATGGTCGCAGGCTCCGGACGGATCTCAAAGATGTCGATCTTGGGGACCTGGCCCTTCGGCGCATACTTGGTCAAGGCGAGAGCAGTGGTGAGACCAGAAATTCCACCACCGAGGATGATGACCCGAAGGCCGTCTGGAGATGCTGGAGCCATGACTGATAGATAGAGAAGAAGGGTTTGTGGATAAGGTAGAAAGAGAGCGTCAAAATGCCGAATCGCAAGAGTAAAGAAAGCCTACGGCGATAACCACATGGTAAGACCAGCCGCAGCGAGCTGAGCAGCACGAATCCCTGACGCTGACTTGGCTCGCGCGTCAACAGATTACTGGGAATAGCAATTTTGGGGCCGGCGCGCTGCCGTCTGCGAGTGCGAGCCTACTGGTCTGACGGGGTTGGCAAAGATAGCTCCGCCCGAATCGGAAATCCCAATGAACTTTTCCAAGAGCACTGTCCTCCTCCGGCCCGCGGTCGTGGCAATTGCATCTCTCGTCAAGAAAAGAACTGATTGAGAAAGCTGCGTTCTTTGTGCCTTATGTATACCGCTTGAACCATCGCCTGCGACGAAGCTGATGATGCATGTGAACTTTGTATCAAGCCCTTGAAGTTTTAAGCCGATCCGCTGCGTCCAAGCTCTCCAGGTTGGCATGGGGAAGTCTTACACATCCCGATTTAGATGACAGCCCTAGCACATCGGCTCAAGAGCAGCCGACCAACCGACGAGGATCCGGGAATTCGCGATGTAGCAGCAAAGCACCAAAGCAAGCATGATCCGACGGCTCTTCTTGACTGGCATGCTTGACCATTTAGCAGGAAACATCGATGAGTTTTGTACACCTATGGAGGCATGTTTGTCGGCGTCTACCTGCTCCGTCTCTCCGACCTCGTTGCTCGCCGCGGTTCTACACCATGGTTATGTAATAAAAGCAAGCGGGTCATGGTTGAGATCTCATTTCGCACTTTTCTCCGCGATCCTGGGCTCGTGCTTCCCTCCAACCTGACTAGTGAACATCCGGAGGCAGGTGGTCGAAGTGGCGTGCAGTACCTTTGTACATGAAGGTTGTGAACATAATCGTCAGACAGCCTCATGATGCAGGGCTGCAATTTTTTGTCTGATAGGCTTGCTAGGATCACCTCACCTGCATCGGGCATTTGCAAATCCTAGTTGGCAGAGCTTGATTGCGAGCCTGGAAAGGTAGCGGGGGCCATGTGGAAAATGGCTTTGATACATGTAGATGCCCGAACGTGGTTGGTTTCATCTTCCTCCAGCGTGTTTTAAGAGATGAGTGTAATGGCCTTGGGTGTTAATACTACCTTCATTCTCATGAAGAAAGTTACGGACGAAGTCTACAACTTGCTCGCAACAAGGGGTTCGTTCTAAGCAAGGTGGTGATGCATCCGCATGCACCTGGCATTTCTAAAGAAGGGATTACTGCAAGACCTCACAACAATGAACGGCGATAACTCCATCCATCATCTGTTCACCCGCCTATTGCACGTTTGAAAATTTGGCGATATCCTGAGTGGTCTGGCGTAGTGGGCTATAGTCGGCTGGTCTCATGTCTTTCATTGACTCACCATGGAACTCTCCATCATATCAAAAAAAAAAAAAAAAACTGATGTCCAGTAGACAGCCATATTCACTTTTGCATCACATTTCTGGCGGGATGTTCACTGCTTCGAAACCATCCCCCATCTCCTGAGCCACGCTTAGAAACTCATGGCAGCGGTTGGCATGGACAGTTCCGGGGCCGGACGCCTTTTCGGGTCCGAGCTTCGCATTGGTCGCTGTACGCGATTCATCAGCAGCAGCCCACCAAGCCATGTTTGATGTGCGCGTTTCGCATTCTAACGTCCGTCGCTGATCCTGGCTGTGCCTTCTGTATCCGTCACTGGCAAAGCTCTAACCTTCTCAGCCGCAAGCCCGGCCGGTGTGTCATATCCAATAATGTAGCATACCTGGTCGTCTTCGTCGGCTTCTAAGGGACAAACCTGCAGACCATGGCTGGTGAGAATGGTTTGCGAACATGCTATATGCGTTCTTCCCTTTGGCAGGAAATGCACTGCCTGCTTCTTTGGGCATGGCAAGGCCTGGCAGACGCTTAGGGTGATATCTGGCACTCAGACATGATGTGTGCATCTGATAGTGCGACATGGCCGTGAATCAGGACCAAACTACAGTCGGCACTCCGGTTGTCCGTGCAGCCTATGCCCTGTCCCCTTACTGCCCATGCCGCATCTGAAACTGACTTTGGTGAGCTGTGCGGAACTATTGATATAGTTGACCTTCCTGGCGATCACAGGTCTGTATAGCCCTACATTCCTTGCCTTCTTTTACACCTTGCAGCGCATCTCCAAAAGATGTCGCAGTCCGTTCACGCACAGCAGTGGCCGTCACATCACACTCATGACAATGTCATAAACGCCTCCAACTACGCAGGCGCCCAAACTGAACCTCCCGTTGTATCTGAGTTCAATTTTGTGAACTCTCGGGTATTCTGGCTGCTTGCGTTGGTGGTTGCATTGGCTGTTGCACATCTCACCAGGAAAGAAAACTTACCTGCGGGAGTAAAAAGATTACCAAAGCTTCCTGGTATGTAGATGACGATCCAACTTGACATCCAAACGTATTTTTGCGCTTACACAGTCCAGGTCTTCCATACATCGGTCGACCATTCGGTGTACCTGTTCCAGGCGCAGAAGCAGCATGGCACTTTGGTGAATTCCACAAAACGTACGGGCCGATCTACGAATGGGAAGTTTTCGGGACAACGCATGTCTGGATTGAGTCTGACAGGATCGCGCGCGATTTGCTGGTACACCGTGGGAAGAAGTACGGCGGTCGGCATGAGATCCCAGCGGCTGTCGGTGTGGCTCATGGGTCCGAATTCCTGCCGCTCATGAACATTGGGGAGAATTTCTGGCGGCATAAGAACTTCATTCACGCCCTGAACAAGCATTCTTCTGGGAAGAACATCTTCTCCGGATACCCGGAGCTTGAAAACAAGAACACCCTGCGCCGACTGCTCGATCACCCAGACAAATGGTCAGAGCATATCATCACCCACTGTGCCCGTGTAGCGGCAAGGATCGCATGGGGTGACCCTAAGCATGGCACAAAGCTACTACATGTGGTGCCGGTGCTATTGAAAGCCGTATCACCTGGAGGGCCCATCGTGAACCTCCTAACGCCGCTCATGAATATTCCTGATCCAATTAACCCGTGGAACAAGATGGAGAAGAAGCGCGCACAACAAATGATGGATGCTTTTACGGAGGCCCAAGATGATGTTATTGCACGGTACGAGGCCGGCACTGCGGAGGGTTCCTGGACAAAGCTGTGGCTTGAAAAGGCACAAGGCCTCGAAAAGGGCCAACTGAGCAAGAAGAAGCTGCGCATGCTGTGGGTTCAAACGCTCTGGTGGCAATCGTCACCATCGGCTCGCCGATTCACACTTTTTTCACCGCAGTCTGTCACTACCCAAGCTGGCTTCCCCGCATGCAAGAAGAGCTTGACCGAGTATGCGGTGATCGACTGCCACTAATGTCGGATATGCCGAATCTGCCTGTCCTGCGTGCGGTTGTGAAGGAGACGCTGCGATGGAGACAGCCAACGCCGCTCGGCGTTCCACACGTTCTGACCGACGACGATGTCTACGATGGCTTTCTCATCAAGAAGGGCTCAATGATCCACGCCAATCACTATCTCATTAGCCGCGAGCCAAACCTTTATCCGGAATCTGACGAATGGAGACCAGAGCGCTGGCTTGACCCGTCTTGGCCTACTTACAAGGAGCCATTGAGTGAGTATCCTACCATCCGTGGCGACGCCGGCTTTGGCTATGGAACAAGAGCTTGTCCAGGGATCGAATTGGTCACCACCGAGCTGTACACCACCATTGGCTCCATCGCATGGGGTTTCAACATAAAGCGCAAAGAAGGTCGCGCCGGTTACAACCATCCAGTGCCGTGGTACCAGACGAACCCCTATGTGATCACGATGGCATCTCAATTCCCTTGCGACGTGACTCCTCGAAGTCCGGAGAAGGCAAAGTATATCACCAACTACTGCGAAGACCCAAGCTTGCTCGTCAAGTCTTCTGGCCAGAAATCTGAAGGCGCGCTGGCGAAGTGGGATGTGTATCGGCCGGACGAGGACAGTGGCGCGACTTTCGATTGGGACGGTCTAACAAAGCCGGCTCCCAATCATGATAAAGGCCCCAGGGTATATCCGAGAGGCGTATGAGAATTGCAGCGAATGGTTTCGGATTTTGTTGTTAGCGAATGGCTATTGAAGCCGTGCATCGAGCCTAGAGCTGGAATTCATAACTTGCAACGCGTGAGCTGGTCTCAACACTGCCAGGTACCTGTAACCGCTGGGGCCTGTAATGCTCCATTGCTTTCTACCGTTGCTGGCAGTGCAACGAAGCTCCGACTATCCTTTCTCTATTGCTTTTACCCTTCACCATCCGGTGGTCCATTCTCCAGTGGCTTATCATGGAACTGAATAACATGAATTAGTAGCATCTGAGAACATAGCTGTATTATTGTGCCAAGTCGGAAGCTCTCCTATCAGTGCAAGCGAGATGGAGGAAAGAAATCTAGAAGGAATATGAACATTTTGAAAAGCTTTAGCTATTACGAACGACCACAGGTTGCAGAAAACAGAGGCATATACACATTAAGCTGCAAACCGGCAAGTTTATCCAGTGGGTGACCAACGACCATACCTGCTGTTGTTCGTTTTTTGCCAATTTTTTTTTTTTTGGCCTGCGCAGAGTTTGATGCTGGTGCTGTCTTCTCTTGCCAAAGTGGTGCGTGCCTTCGTCCCGTTCCGCTGTGCGTCCGAGCCGCCTCAGGCGCCCGCTCCCGATAACCCTCCTCTGCGTCGTGTTTGTTTCCGCATACAGCATGACACCAACTACAGTACCTTCACCAATGCGGCTCTAATGCTGTTTATACCACCTGCTTGTGTGGGTGTCCAATTGAAACCCTGTTCTCATTATTTTGTAGGCGTCGGGTGCTTGTACGGCGGATAATGCCGCTTGCTTGACACAGGCGACAATGGCTGACGAACCACCTTCGCCGAGGCACATGTCCTTGATCCCGTACCCAAGCGCTAATCAAGAGATTGTACTGTGCGTATTGTAAAGGCTCTGGATGCAGGGACTGTGCTGATTATAATCAAGGCGGCGTGGTGATTTGGAGGTTATTTTCGACACCAGTTCACAGCAGCTTCAGGTTCGAAATGCATCAGAACAGGCTATTGAGCTAACAGAATGCCCCTATTGCCATCGGCCATACCGGGAGGAGAACTCAGTGCCAAGCAACGACGATGCGAATCATTCCTCTACCCGGCCATTCCATCCAGAGCGCCCGTTCGTGGATCCGGACTATTTTGGCATGCTTGCCGCTAGCCAACGGGCTTCACCAAATAGCTCAGGGACTACAACTCCTACACGTCGCTTCTTTCCAGCAGTACTTCGTTCAGGTCGGTCAAGGGATGTGAGCGGCGCCCATGGTCCGCCGAGCGGTGCCGAGTTCATTGGCAGTGCCCCTTCTGCCTCAACTGCGGAAGGTATTAGCAGCACCGCCTTCAGCCCTGGCTTCTTTCAGCAATTCTTTGTTGAGCAAGGTATTCTGGGCCGAGGCGGCTATGGCGTAGTCATGCTCGTAGAACATATTCTCGACCGCGTCTCGCTCGGACAATTTGCTTGCAAGCGTGTGCCTGTAGGCAACAATCACCAATGGCTCGAAAAAGTCTTGATCGAGGTGAAACTTTTACAGAAAATCCCGCATCGAAACCTTGTTCAGTACCACTGGGTCTGGCTTGAGGTAGGTGCAGTCGCTCTGCGTCGGAATATCTGATATACTAATCAAGGAGTTGTTACTCTTTTTCTACAGGACCACCAGCCCACAACCTTTGGACCAAAAATACCTTGTCTTTTTATTCTCCAAGAATACTGCAATGGAGGCGATCTCCATAACTATGTACTTGGGCCTCAGGATGAGGTCAGTGCAACCCAAGCGCTAAAAGATCAGCTGAGGCGAAAGTCGAAAGGAAGCCCCGAGCCACCTCAAGGGCTCAACGCAGCGACCAGGCTTACATTCGACGAAATTTTATCATTTTTCAAGGACATAACCTCGGGGCTTCACCACCTTCACTCCAAAGGTTACATCCACCGCGATCTCAAACCTTCCAACTGCCTTCTGCAACGCGACGGTACCAAGACAAGGGTCCTCATCTCCGACTTTGGTGAGGTGCAAGCAGCAGGCGTTCGTAGAGGCAATACAGGT